>CAEGAD010043420.1:0-36272 GCA_903067055.1 Poeciliopsis paucimaculata
AGCACATCCCAAAGATTCTCAATGGGGTTAAGGTCTGGACTCTGTGGTGGCCAATCCATGTGTGAAAAAGATGTCTCCTGCAACTCACCACTATCTAGAGGATAACCGAGGACAGGCGCTGATGTCAGGTGTCGTTTTAGTTCTTCAAAAGCCTCCTGGCATTGAGTTGTCCAGTTAAAACGTGCATACTTTTTGGTGAGTTCGTGGAGTGGTTTGGCAATGGTGGCAAAATTTTCCACATAACGGCGATAATATGAAGCCAGCCCCACAAACTGATGTACCTCCCCCACTTTTTGAGGCGTGGGCCACTCCTGTACCCGCTAAATCTTCAGCCGACACTTTATGACCTAGGAAAATTACTTGCTCCCGAAACAAGCAGCATTTGGATGGTTTGAGCTTGAGGTTAGCTGCATGCAGCCTGGCAAACACATGCTCCAGTCACTCCAACATCTGACCAGTGTCTCGTCCTAGAACTATAATGTCATCGAGATAAACCAAACAGGTCTCCCATTGCAGCCCGGCCAGGACACGGTCCATGAGCCTTTGGAAAGTGGCTGGAGCATTACACAGTCCAAAAGGCATCACATTCCATTCAAAAAGCCCTTTACATGTGCAGAATGCAGCGGTTCTTCTTGCCTGAAGTGTCATCTCCATTTGCCAATATCCAGATGTTAGGATGTTAGCTCTAGGCTCTGATCCTTCTTTCTTACCATCACAATTGGTGCTGCCCAGCTGCTATTACTGGCTCAGGCAAGACCAGCCTCCAAGGTCTGAAGCACCTGCTGATCAATTGCTTCTTGTTTCTGCTGAGCCATTTTCTGGGGTGGCTGTTTCACCGGAGGTCCAACAGTGGTCAGGATGTCATGTTTCACGATGCTGGTGCGACCCAAATCATTTGGGCCAGTGGAGAACACATCGCCATATCGCTGCAATAACTGGCCCAGTTGACGGCGGTCCTCCTCCAACAATCCACCACAGCTATCAGCAAACAGTTTGGTATAGAAAAAGAGACAGGGTTAACAGGTTCATGCACATTATTAGCTCTGTCGGCTCCAGCTGCCGAGAGCACCTTTCCTGCAACAACCTGTACTGGCTGAAACACTCCAGCCAACGCTCCTTTCTTTACCTTAACAGGGATGGTGCTAGGGTTGAAGATCCTGATGGGTAGGCTGGCTGACTATTGCTGCTGGACAACAACATGGGCCACAAGAACATTGTGCTTTTCAATGAAGGCTTTAGTGGGGCTTAACATGAGAACCTCGCTGGCTGTATGGCAGGGCCGGGAGAGGCCAGGCACCACACCCTCACAACGTGTTCACCCTCACAACGTGTACTCCGGCCTGGAGATCAAAACCCAACTGGGGAACCTTCTCTCCAAACAGAGTTATTTCCTTACGCCCATAGTCCAAGCAGGCGCTTGACTGCTGCAGGAAGGGTTGACCCAGAATGACCTCTGTGCTCTCGGCTGTGTCAGCAATGATGAAGTTCACCTCCACCATCTTGCTTCCAACATGGACTGGGAGGATGACCTCTCCCAGCACAGGCAGCCCCTCTGGCCCGATTCCCTGCCATGTTTGTGCAGCTGATGGCTGGATGGTGGGTCTACACTCCAAAACAAATGAGTTAAGATCATGCCGTGACAGCACGTTTCTCCGCGCACCAGAGTCTAAGAGGACACATATTTTTATTCCATGGATCAGAATTTGAATGCACATTTCCTTCTTCCCATTTTTAGAGCACATAATCACAGTGTCTGGTGCAGATGGCTTTCTGGGATGGGTGGGCTTGTCTTTTGGTTGGTGTGGTGAAGGGCAGCTTCTCCATAAATGACCCACACCAGAGCAGTTATGACATATGATATTGCTTAAATGTTTGTTCTTACTTGAGATGGATTGCTGCCGATGTTTCTCGGGTGGCTCCCACTGGGACAGGTTGCAGTCCTCATGCACCATTGCTAGCCCCCTGAGATGTCAAGTTGCGTGTGGCGGGCCGCATCAATTGTGTGACCGCACGGGCAGCCATCCTGGCAGCTTCATATCTTTGAGCGTTCCCATAAGCCTGTGCAAGGGTGCGCGGTCGCCCCTCTAACAGTTTTTGGATCAGATCAGGGCCTGCTAAAGCATTTGTGAAAATCTCCATACTAATACGATCTTGCTCCCTCTCTGTATAGTTGGCATAAACAACAGAGACCTTTTCATAGATGTCATTTCTTAGTACATGTAGAGCTTCTCCAGTTTTCCTGACTCTTTGCCTCAGTTCGATGCCAATAGCTGCAGCATGTTCCGAACAAGGCCCATAGGCAGCTTTGACCTCCTCAACAATCCGCTGATAGCTCCAATCAGCTGATCTGGGGTTAGTATGGACAATGGCTCCGGCTGGACCAGTGAGGCAGAACTTTAACTGGACAGCTTTAGTCTTTTCAGTCCAAAATGAAGGCTGGGCCTGTAAACACAGTTAATGCAAGAAAAAGAAAGGAATACTCAGGCTAAGTTGGAGAAGGTTGAAAGTTTTGTACAAGAAGCTTAATTGTCGGTATGAAAATGATGTCAATGCACTGAAACAACAAACAAAACAATCTCAGCAGGAGATGAGTTGTCTGAAAAATGTTTTGGAGAGAGCAAGAGAGGATCTGGTGCCTGACATGCTGAGAGCTGAGGAAGACGATTGCCAACAGAAACAGATCACAGTTTTCAAAGAGAAGGAGGAACAGAACCAAATCAACCTGGTTTGATTTGGTTCTCCATTTAAATGGAGAGGTTTCATCAGAGGAGGAACAACCAGGTGAAAACTTACCAGGTTGGTCTGTGGAACAACCTGGTAAATTTTCCATAGAAGAAACCAAAATAGCTGAAGATACCATCCTGGAGGATTTGGACAATCGAGATACAAAAACCATGCAGGATGGAAAGAAGAAAAAATCTACATTTTTAATTTGGAAAGGATTGCGAAACCTCCTGGGATTGAAGAAATCAAAAAGAAAACAAAAGAGTGAAGACAAACAAGAACATGTCAAATGTTCTTGATTTTTAGATTTACGGTAGGAGAAAGACATACAAGAGAAGAACTGAGGACTGGAACGTGCAGGTTATATATGTGGCAACACGAGTACATGATTCTACGACTCTGCCCTTCAAAGCAGGGTGACTAGCGGGTGTCAACAACACCACCTTGGGAGTTGCGCCCAAAGAACTAGGTCAGTAAGGCACTTAAGGTTCGTAACCAATGAGAACAAAACTTTATTCCACAAAATAGTTCAATTTTATTGAGCCATGTTTTAAAAACAAGTAAAATTCAAAGGACCACAATGGGAAGACAAGTGTACAGTACTAGGGCCTACCAGCAGTGGGAGGGCAGTCCAAAGGTGGGGTACTGGTTCCTAAAACAAATTAATAAATCAAAGTAAATCACCCCAAGCACTTGTGAACAGACATTCGATTGTGAAAAAATCCCAACACCAGTCACTCGCACAGCACACGGGTCCAGTCCCAAGATGCCCCCCCACTGCCTTCAGCTCTCAGCCTGGAGACAAGAGGATGGGGTTAAACAAAGCAAATACAAAAAAAGAAAGACACTATAATTTAGACAGTGGCTAAAATGAGGTTATCTCTAACCTCCGACATATCCAACCACTAAAAATTCTATTTTTAATCAATATATTCATATATATATATACTTGTATAAAAAAAAAAAATAATTCCCTTACCCACCGCGGATGGTTCTTATCCTCTGAGCTCGGGTCCTCTACCAGAGGCCTGGGAGCTTGAGGGTTCTGCGCAGTATCTTTGCTGTGCCTATGTAACCTCTTTAATTATAATCGCTTCGCTCTGCATTGTGTGAATAAGGGACCAGGAGACAGGATGAGATGAAATGTAGTTTATCTGTACGAAACAGAATAGTGACTAATCAGGAACCAGGTTCATCACAGGGAGTACAGCACCTTACGAGGAATAATATTTTGTGTTAACATCAAACTAACAGCACATTTTACCAGACCGTTAAACTCAGTGAACCTACCTCGCGCCCATCTCTCATTAACTGGCAACGAGATGTCTGTGTTCACTATATTTAACACTGCCAACCACCATTACACATATTTCACCCATTACACATGAACCCAAACATTGATGTAATGAGAGTGGAATTATATTTATTAACTATGTTACACCTAGAACTGCACATTTCTGGACTGAGAGGTTTGATGTTGTGTATATATATATCCATACCATACCAATGTCATTTATAAAGCACTTTAAAACAACCACAGCTGATACAAAGTGCTGTACATAAAATAAAAACTTACAGTTTAAAACAAACAAACATACAATGTAAAACTAGATCTCGCTGGTGTCATGATTGAGATCAGTTTACGGACCCACATGCAGAAACCACACGTTGAATAGGAAAAGGTGAGTATTTATTTACAACAGGATAAAATAATATTCAATCTTCCGGACTTCAACGGGAGAACGAGGGTCACTCGACCAGGTTGGCCTGAAACGAGAACTGAATTAAGACGGGCACGGAAGGAGTGGCCGGAGGAGAATTCAGGAACAGGCTTACTTCGATGCGGATCTTCCGAGGCGAGGGAGTATGATGCAGGGTCCAGAGTGGGGGGTGTACAGCGGTTCCGAAGGTGAGTCCGAGGAGAGAGTGGAGACGGTGGAAATGACGGAGCGGGCAGGCAGGTATCCACTGGAGAATCTCTTGAACGAGAAGGCACAAACTCCTAGAATCAAACAAAAACACAGAGTCCAAGTGGCTACAGGAAAACTCAGAAATCTCTCAGAATATGCTCGAAGCAGGAGAGGCCAGAGTGCCTACCGGTGTACGTTAACCATCTAGCGATGACTGAAGGACTTGGCCGCTCCTATACTCCCAGCACGCTGATGAGGCAGATCAGCTTCACCTGCGCCGGCTCCACAGATTCCTCACAAAGATCCTCGCTGAAAGACGATGTAACACTCACATGCACGCTCACACACCGGAACCCTGACAGCTGGAGTTGAAAGCCAAGTAAAATAGATGGGTTTTAAGACGAACTTTAAAAGTGGACAGTGAAGGGGCCTCTCTAACCTTCAAAGGCAGGTCATTCCATAACTTAGGACCCACGACAGAGAAAGCCCTGTCCCCTCTGAGCTTCCTTCTAGATCTCGGTACCTCCAAGAGCAACTGATCTGCAGACCTGAGAGACCGATAAGGTATGTAAGGGTGAAGAAGCTCAGTGAGGTAAGCCGGGGCAAGATTATGCAGCCATTTAAAAACAAACATAAGAATTTTAAAACGGATCCTAAAATATACAGGCAGCCAGTGAAGTGAGGCCAAGACAGGGGTTACATGCTCTCTCTTTCGAGTTCCTGTCAAAAGTCGTGCAGCCGCATTCTGAACCAGTTGCAGACGTGAGAGCAGTGACTGACTGACTCCCAGATATAGAGAGTTACAGTAATCCAGTCGAGTCGAAATAAAAGGGTGGATCACTGTTTCAAAATGCTGCCTGGAAAGAAAAGATTTCACTGATTCCAATTGCCTTAAATGATAAAAACTGGACTTAACCACGGCTCTGATTTGGCTGTCCTATTTGAAATCACTGTCCACCTTAAAACCAAGATCTGTAATAACAGGTTTAAAATACACCTCCAAGGGTCCCAGGTCAACAGAGGAGGACTCACAGGAGCCACTGGGTCCGAACACCATCACCTCTGTTTTCTTTTCGTTAAACTTTAAAAAGTTCAAGGCCAACCGAGCTTTAATATCACCTAGACATGCCAGGAGATGTTTGATTGACTGGACATCTTTCTGCTTCAGGGGCAAATAAATCTGGCAATCGTCAGCATAACAATGAAATGAAATCCCATGTTTCCTGAGGATAGAACCCAGAGGCAGTAAATAAAGACAAAAAAGCAGTGGGCCCAGAATTGAGCCCTGTGGTACACCATATGGCGTAGAAGCAGTAGATGATTCAGAGTCTCTAATATTTACTGAAAATGTTCTGTCCTCCAGGTAGGGCCTGAACCAATTAAGGACAGTGTCACCAATACCTACAATATGCTGTAATCGTGATATTAAAATGTCGTGGTCTACTGTATCAAAGGCAGCAGTTAGGTCAAGTAAAATCAGAACAACATGATTACCAGAATCACGTGCCAGAAGGATGTCATTAAAAACTCTTATTAAAGCAGATTCTGTGCTATGAAGAGTTTTAAAACCTGATTGAAAAACCTCCAGAATACCATCCTCAAGGACAATAGAAGACACTAGCAGATATAAATTCACCTTAATTAGAATTTCAACTCACCTCCTTGTCTGTAACTGGGTCATAGATAGAGGGTGTAGTCCAAGTTTAGACTCAATCTTATTGTCAGTCATTTGTAGAATAGCCCCACCTATTGCTATTGCTTTTAAGGTATAAGTTGATGTATTTCCTGAACTCCTGATAAGATGTGTGGCTGGCTTTTCTCAAAGTACTTCTAGGTAGTCGTGTTTTTTTTTTTTTTTTTTTTACTACTACCAATTTTTTTATACTACTTTGGATGTAACCAAAGAATAGAATTCACTTGGGTTCAGATACCAGTTTACTATCAACCAGCTAGTTTTATTACAAATTACTGGACTGAAACACATTCAACCTCGTCGTAACTCGGTCATAGAGTTTACCTCGAAAACATCAACAAAAAAAACAAAACAACATTCACTCCAAACATGAGTGGAATACATGCATGGTGCTTATTTCATTTAAACACGCTTCTGACTGTGTGGGAAATTAATGACAGTTAATGCCTCATCTTGAACTGAAAACATTGACTAATAGAATGATGATGATGATAATGTTATTCCTCCATCAATGACTGGGCCGCAGTTCTGTTTCTTCTTCACGTTCATTGAGGCTAATTTTAGGCTTTTCTCTATATGAAGTCATTTTTAGCAACAATATGCAATAACTTCAGCTTCCATTAATGGTGTGTTTGGAAAATCAGAATTTCAATTTTCCGATTTTTTTTTCTACATGGAGCATAAAGCACAAAATAAATTTTCCACAATGCTGGTTTTGTTTTCATTGTGAAGTAGAACAAAATGTTTAACCTGACAGTATTTACTGGAACAAAGCAATGGCAGGAAATGTTATATGACATTATTAAAAATATTGAACTAAAGTGTTCCCATAAAAATAGGATAAAAAACACATTGCCATGGATTACACATATGAATGGATCACAATTCAGTAAAAAATAGCTTCAATAATAACATAAACAGCTCTGGAAAAATTAAGAGATCACTTACATTGATCAGATCTCAGATTTTACTCTTCGTATGTATATGTTTGAGTAAAATGAACATTGTTCTTTTATTCTGTGAACTAATGACAACATGTCGCTGAAATTCCAAGCAGAAATTTTGTATTCATTTGCAGAAAATAAAAAAATGATCAAAATAATGAAAATGATGTGGTGCTTTCAGACCTCAAATAAGGCAAAGAAAACAAGTTCATATTCATTAAGAAACAACAATAATATCATTTTAACTCAGGAAGAGTTCAGAAATCAATATTTGGTGGAAAAACCATGATAGTTCAGTTCAGTGTTCTCTTCATTTTTTCCAGATCTGTATGTTAAGATGCATAATTAATCAAAAATAATTAATAATAATTAATGTTCACTTGTTCAAGTTTAAATTTATTACTTATTACATATACATTTTTAAGAGACTTTATGTGTTTCAGTGCGCCATTAAATAACTCAAAACTGTCGCTGTGGCGTATCGTTTCACATCTGATTGGTAAAGTTTACTGTTAGCATCTACTCACTTTGATTGGTTACAGATAAAAATAAAATTACAGTCTACTGCATTAAGTTTAAAGAACGATTTCCATAACAATGACTCTTTATTCAGTTTTATATAAAATTAAAATTTATTGAACAAAATAGAAACTTGCGCTGAATGTCTACAAATAGGACAAAAATAATTAACATTTTCATCAATTAATGAAAATGAGACAAAAATATTGGTGGAGGATGAAACACGTTGAAGACCAAATTATTTTTGTGTGGAAAGGTAGGACAAATTAAAAAACTAGCCAATAAAAGAGGTGATGCCTTTATAAGCCTGCTAGCTATTTGTGTCTTCAGTCCAACTAAAGGAAATTTATGTACAAAAGCTACACGAAACACTTGTAAAATAAAAGCAGCTGCTACTAGTATACATGAAAAGCTGCTGATTTGTTGATTTACTCCACATAATTGAAGAGTCAGCTGTGGCCATCTTTCACCTACGTTTTCTTTTTTTTTATCTTACCAACTTTTGTTTCTCCAGTCTGAAGGGAATTTACGCACAAAGACAAAAAAAAAAAAAAAAAAGCTGTGTTTTTCGGGGTTGGACTCGGGACAGGAGTTATTCTGCTAACATTGTTTATTTTCTCTGGATGTTCTAGGAAGTCTCATATCGGCGTCTCCTTTTCACTTTGTTTATTCCTGTTATTATGCCATGCAGCAAACACAAACACACATGCAGGGTGGACAGATTAGAAGGAGAGAGGGGACATTGTTCTCAAATGCTGCTGCACATTCTTTCTCTCTTTCCATTTCTTCTGCATTTCTTCTTTTCTTCTCATTCCTTCCAACCAGACTACCGCGCAAATGAGTGCATACACACACACACCCACGCACCCACGCACACACACACACACACAACGGTCTGTCAGGAGTGATTGCCTGTGTGTTGTCGGATGAAACAGAGGAACCGTGGCACTTATATAACTGCTTTGATCCTTATCAGTAACCTGACGCTTATTCCATATGTTGCATAAAGCCTCTCTCGTCACCTGGCTCTCTGCGCTCGCTTCACCTTGCCTTCCCGTGCCGCTGCCATTTTTTAGAACTCATGCAGAATGTCTTGGGTCCTGTGTTGGTACAACAAACAGTACATCTACTGCATATCTACTACACATCTACGACTGCCGCGTTGTGCCCATCCTCTATTGGCTCTTTGCATGTACGGCACTGACGTCATATCCGCATGAGCGAAATGCAGGTCAGCCTGTGTCCAATTTGAGTGAAAAGAGGCGCGCAATCCGCGCTGAGATCAAGCAGTGACAACTCGCGTGGCACTCAGCGCCAGCTGTGTGATTGGTCCTCTCACTCGGCTCTAAATACATAAAATATAAACATATCTTTTAGGAATAAATTTGCTCCGCCACTGAAATGCTCAGAGAACAGAAACGCTTGCAATCCGAATAAAATAAAATAAAATAAAATACTTTTTTTTTTTTTTTTTTTTTAATTATTATTTTTTTCTAAAAACAAAAACAAGCAACCTTTGGCCTGGAGAAGGAGGAGGGGCCAAGTAAAGCATGATGGCAGCATCTTGCTCTGCCTTGGTTTTCCTATATTTGCTGCTTAGGGTTGGGGGTTAATTTGCTGTTTTCTGCTTAGTTTTTGCTTCTGTGTTCAGGTAGTTTTGTTTCCTGCCTCTGAGGTATACCTGGTTTCTGTCTCTGATTGACACACATGCTCTGCGTTTCCTCGTTACCTCCCTCACTGACCTTAGTTCAGAGCTGGATCACTCGTTGTGTTACTTGTCAAACTAAATTCAGATTTATTCTTCTCAGATCTGGTTGATCGTTGCTAGGTCCTGTAGTCCCAGCCATATTTCCACCTCAGCACCAGCAGAGGTGGAAACATCTGCTAGTGCTGATGCAACATTATAGCAGGTAATAATGTTTTCAACAAATTTGTTCCAGGTAGCAAAGACGTCAACCTGTTCTTGTCAGGTTGTCTTCTTCTGGAAATGGGGAATTTGGATGATTTTTTAAAAATCTTTCTGTACATTGTTTCCTTTATTTTTCCAAGTAGAGAATGTCTACTGCTCTACTTGTAGAGCAGTAGACATTCTTCTCTACTTGTCTACTTTTTTGTTCCCTGTGCTCCCTGGATAGAGAAGAGACTGATGAAGGCTTTCGAGCATTGATGTGAATGCACCTTTGCTACAGCATGTTGTACCTTTAAATATGTCATATTCAAGTTCATTTCAATCCAATTCAAATCAAACATCCATGACTTTACAGTAATAAAGGGCTGATTCATTGCAACGTTTCTCAGCTTGCTGCAAGCCAAGTGTGTTCAAAGTTCGGTCCTGGGGCCATTTCGGCACAGACAGATTCAAGAACAGTCTAAACTTGGTTTGCCACTTTAGGCAGTGGATGTAGATCCACGTTTGAAATCTATTTTGGGGTGACATTTTTCTGATGCCAAGTGGTTTAAAAAACATACAGACAAAATATTAAAATGAAAAGTATAAGGCTCAATGCACAGTATCTGTCCAGGTTTTTGCTTTTTTGGGGACCAAAAACATCCCAATGAATAAATTTGGCACAATAAAGCAACAGTTAGCCACATACTCTTCTTTTTACAAAAAAAAAAAAAAAAAAAAAAATCCAGAAAAAATGAAAAAATTGAGATGCAGTTTGCAGCGTTTCTTTTATTTATTTTTTAAATTCTAAACTACTTTTGGCCTACGTGACAAAAACTTTGGCCACTATTGCCTTAAGCACTCTGAATCTACAGAATTCAATTTAAATTTGAATATTTTCTCTGATATTTACCAGATTACCCATGTAGCCACCTCTTTTCCCTCTCCTAACCTTTCCATCCTGTTGCATCTCCTGGAGAACCTCGGTGCAGAACTCCCTTCTCCTGCATGTTCCTCACACACTCATGATCCTGAAGGCCCGTTATGTTCATCTCTTCAAGTCATTTTGAAAGAAACACTAAAAGCCTTTATACAAATTATTTCCTATTGCCAGATAAGACTATTTGAAATCGAATTACAATTTGTTAAAACAAACGTTCATATACGTGGATTTCTTTATACCTTTTTATGTGAAACAGCCCCCTTTTCAAAAGAAATTATGATATTCCCTGCGACGTCTCTCATTTAAAAGTGTTTGTACTTTCTGTGACCTTTGTCCGACCTACCTTCTTCTCCTTCATGTCCCTCCTCCTTCTCATTGTTCTTAATCGACTGTGGGATCGCGGCCGTTCCCCTATCGGCCTAATTACCACAGAGAAATGTAAATAACATTATGCAACTGTAACATTGGGCCTCTTTTTTGAGGCTCACACCAATGTTAGGGAAGAAAGCGACAGAAGAAGCAACAATAGGAAAATGAGGATGATGAAGGGACAACTGGTTCTGATTTTTTTTCTCTTCCCTCGCTGTTGTGATGAGAAAGCAGCACGATACACTGATCGAAAACGGGGCAGAATAGTCCGGAACCACGTGCAGCACAGTGCAGAGAGGGTGTTTCTTTTTAACAAAGTGTAATTGGTGAACATCAGAGGAAGCAGAGGCGAGCAGAAACCAACCAGGTGCATTAGGGAGGCTTTGTTCTGGGCAGCTTGTGACAGGACAGGGACAGACTGATGGAGCGATGCAGAGAGATGGACAGATAAAGATAGACAGGGACACAAGGAGGTTCAGACAGAGGACTGAGGTGGAACAAAATCCAACCAAAACAAAACAAAGCTGATTGAGTCATTGATGTTGAGTTTGAACTCTACCTACCTACACTCACCTGAGTGTCCAATTCAGGTAAATTGGACACTGAATTCATGTTCAATTCTGACCAGTTTCTAAAACCGGTCAGTTTCTAAGATTGTATGTTTTTATTTTCAAAAGTTGCAGAGATCCTCAGAATGTCTTCTGTCAGCAGTGGATTTCACCTCAGTGCTTCCTCTTGCATGTCAGGTTTGACTAGTAAACAGTGATTTTTACAGAAGCTGTCAGACCTTCAGATGTTCTGGCTTTTTGTTTTGTGATTCACTGGATGAGAAATGTATGCACTCATTATTTGAAAACTGTTTTCTTTTTATCAGGTTATCTTTGTCTAATGTTTTTATTTTGTTACATTAAAGTGGGACAAACAAAAAAAAAAGATGAAATGTGATTGGCCAAATACTTTTTCTCTTCACCATGGCACCAACTGGACACATGACAACAGAATAATAGTTTACACGTATTCAGTGTGGGGGCATGCAGTTCCTCTGTTGGCCAGCAGGGGCTGACTCGAAAGCACTTCTAAGAATGAAAAGAAACTGACATTTCCAGGAGGTCTGAAATTTTTTTATGTAAAATGTTTGTTTTTTTTAGGTGTAGAGTAGCCTGTCAGAGTTATCATGCACTAAAAACAACACTTTTACTTTGTTTTTTTGCCGTACACCCAAACACCCATTCAGTTACTTCATTGTTAGATGTCGTATTTTAAAATAACATCAGAAGGGTTCAAAGACAATTAGGAATTAATTTTTATTTATTTATTGTTTTTGCTCTGAGTTGTTTTAATTCACAGATTTATTCATGCCATAATGTGATCTAAACCACAGACTATTGGAGGCTTTTGGTTGCACTGAATGAAATCACTCAGTGCATCTTTGCTGTGGCCTCTGTGTGGTAATGGCCAGCAGCCAAACAGTAATGGCTTGAAACGTTCCGAGAAAAATAGGGCAGCAATTCACTTTCTCTTTTTTCTTCTTCTTCTTGGTACATGGACAAAAGTTCAAAACCTCGTTTTTTGTTTTCTTTTTCTCCACCATTTTGAGTAATTATGATGAATGTATTTATTGTAACTTTATACACAATCTATTATTTTCTTTTTTAGGAAATATTACACATATTTGGTTGTGCTTTGGAAAGCTTTCATAATTTCAGAATTGCAACGTAACTGTTATCTAACCTCAATTTAATTGCATTAGCTTCTCAAATTAACTTTTTAAGAGAACTTTCTATAACTTCTGTTTCATGATCATCTTCAGATTAGATTAAAATTATAAATAACAGTTTGAAAAGACAGCTACGTTGTAGAAAAGTACTTAAACACATCAATTAATATAGTCACGCTAATATGGTATGGTTTACAAGAGCAGCTTCACTATTTTTCTTTCGTTTAATCTTTTTTTCCACCCTTTAATAGTTTTCCAATATATTTAAAATCATCTTCACTTTACCTACTTTCCTACAAAATCTCTTCTGTTCTCCAGTCTTGTTTGGTGAGCTTCTTCTAATGACATTTTTACAAAATTTTACAACTGAAAATGTTGAACTTCAATTGATTATATAAAGGTCCAAAACAGGAACAGACAATGAGGACAAACGGCAATGAATGAATTTAAGTTATGTCCTTTCTTGGTGAACTTTAAAAGAGCTTTAAAATGTTAAATAATAAAATCTTACGCTGTTATGTAGATTTATATATGGACTGTGAAGATATCCTGGTAGGTTGTAGGGCATAAAAAACAGGGTAGGTAAGAATAAGTTTTGCTTCAGCCTATTCCTTTTTTGGTAAACTGTGGGTTTATTGTTTTTTTTCTTTGTTGTTTCTTGTGTTTGATGTGGACAACTTACCAAAATAAAGTGATTGATTGATTGATTAAATATCGCTTATATCAATATTTTCTGATCTGAAAGATGTTTAAAGGAACATTGATATTAGCCCTGGTGTTGTATAAGCTGATGTGAAAATATATAATATCTAAATCATCTGTAATATTGCAACTATTGCCAACATCCTTCACTGTATTTGTATTTTCCAGATTGATAATGACATAAGTTTCTGAATGACTATTCATTCTTGTATCAGATTTCTCCCATCTCTAGCTGCTAAATCTGAGCTAGCGGTTCAGTGGGAGGCTTTTTTTTAGAGATAATGATTAAAATAAAATATTTCAAAAGTCACTTTATTCTGCATTAAAATGATTTGTAATTCAACAAGGCAGGAATAGATCGTAATTATTTATAAACAAAAGCAGCGTGACTGTTTTTAAACTGTTTTAACAACTTCTGTTAGCATTAGCATGTATAGTATTGCTAACTGGACTTCTTTATGTATTTTGTAGATTTTTAAATGTGTCGTATGTCAAAGTCTTCCAACAGACCACCAAAATTTCCAAACCCCTTAATGTCATGGTTACCAGCAGGCATGGAATCTTCAAATAAAAAAAAAAACAAAAAAAAAAAAACCCTCAAACATTTTTGAAATAAGCTGATGTGAAAATATATAATATTCATTCTTATTTGTAAGAATGACAAAAATGTTTCAAAAAGATAAACTGGGTCCAAAATAAAAGTCAGCATAGCAGAATCTGGCTAAGGTAACAGCAGTTACTCACCAAATCACTTTTAAAAAGTTTTAAGACACCCTGCAACTTCAGCCACTGACCATTTATAACACCAGCTTTAAATGTCATTACTACTTACAACTGAAGGCTAATTTATTTCTTGATTTTCAAAATATATCTAGCTGAATGGAACGGATTGAAGTCTGATTTTAAACACACTGTAAAAACACAAACCTTAATGTCTAAGGAAGAAAACCAGCATAGTGAATAAATAATAGTACAAATGTATAAATACCATTCATCAGACATGTCAAATTATTTTTATTTAACGAAAAAGTTTGTTTCTAATAGTAATAATTTAGAGGCTGTGTCTCAAAACATAATTCAACAAAGTAAAAGGAGTGCAGTTTATTTAATAATTCCTCTAAGAAAATTACGTTACTGATATTTCCAATAAGAAGAAATATATTTGTCATATAAAAATATAGTAAGTCTGATAGGGTTAGCCATGTTCATTCTGAGTTTTGTTCTATAAATCCTCATCTGTTATATTTCCTGAAACAAAGTCAAATGTATTTTATCATCAGCATCATTTGGGTGACAACACACAAACTCACAGTGCAGCAGAATGTCATGATTATCTGGAAACTCTTCCAGGAGCTTTTTGCCATTATATAAATACATTTATCTAATTTGGAATGAAAAGTGTCATCCCTCTCAAACTGTTCAGTTAAAGTTAGATTCACCAGCATAATACCTCTAGCCATACCATGTGGGTTGATGGCATCATTAAAGTATTTCTCTGCCAAAAGATATGACAGCACCAGTCTTTCCTCGACATTTCTGTGAGTGTGTGTGTAGGCGTGCGTGTGCGAGTGTGTGTGTGTGTGGGGGATTGGGGGGCGGAGGGGTGTGTGTGTGTGTGTGTGTTCGTGTGTGGGTGCAAGTGCATGTGTGTGTGTGCGACAGTAAACAGCGTGCATTATTGGTTATATAAGGCTGCGAGTTCAGACTTGGTGACATATGTTTCAGCAGGGTGGCATTCTGAGGGCATGGCGCACACAAACACCACGGACATGTACACACAATACCGAGATAACCATTGAGACGTTATTGTCTGTGGATCATCTGGCTGTGGGCCTATATGCGGGAATGTGCATGTGTGTGTGCGTGTGCTTGTTTGTGTGTGTCTGTACATTTGTAATTACAGTCAGGAAATGTTTATTCATGTTTGATTGGGTGGGACCAGTCACGACATTTAAACAAACTATTTGAGCATCCTGTTTAAAGTGGAGGGAAAAAAGAGGCGGAGCGTTGCTTGGTTATGTAACACCCAATTCTGACTTCCCCCGCCTTAAAGTGACAGACAGCTTCAGCTCTTTGTTTTGTTCCTACAATAACGTGTACTGTATTTTCCGGACTATAAGTTGCAGTTTTTTTCATAGTTTGGCCGGGGGACTTATACTCCGGAGCGACTTATGTGTGACATTATTACCACAATATTATATCATATCACATGTTATTTTCACCGCAAGAGGGCGCTCTAGGCCTGTTTTTATAATGTGTGTGGTAGAAGCTACCTCTGGAGTTAGCCGAGTTGTTTACAAGCGACACCGAAGATGAAGATTTAGATTGGAGTGACACAGATGGCTTGGTAAACTTGTTAGCATGTTATTTATGCTATAGTTATCTGAATAACTCTTAATATGTTATGTTAACATACCAGGCATGTTCTCAGTTTGTTGTTTGTCATGTAACGTTAGCATACTGTACAATTATTTAGCCTGTTGTTGCCTCTATTCTATTGTTATTGCCAATTCTGTCAATAAAAAGGAGAGAACTGTGGTTGCTTATGCAAAGCTAGTTCCAGATAACATTGACATGTGTCAATTAGGCTGCAAATCTGATTTGTAGTAATACTTTAGGAAATGTTTTATCCGTTTGGCTGTTTGGTCATTAGGTGTTCTGGTAAGGTAGACCAACTCTTCGTTTTAAGCCTTTATATTACTTAGACCAGCATTTCCATTTACCTTAAAATCGTGCAAATTGGAATTAAAAAATTTAATTTGCTCAGTGGAAATGCTTCAATTTTGTAAAAAAAAACAAAAAAAAACTCCTGTTTTTTGATTGGAAAATTTTTGCGTTGGGATCAGATTGTTTTTCAGTCGTGTTGAAATGAGAATATTTCACAAAACTGCAATAGAAACGCTTTTATTCTCATCACACAACTCAAATGATCAACTACTGGGATGTTACTAACAGCAATGAAGAAGAAGACACGAAGTGTTTGGAGGATGATGACGTGATATGATTTTTAACCACTTAAAAAAACTTATTCACATGTGATTGTAATTGTTTCTTATTTGATGGAAACACCACAATTACAAACACAGTTTTGTGCTCATCTGTAATGAAATGCAGGTACTGTTGACTAGAAATTGGAATCACCAATTGCTATAAATGTAATTTTTTTAAAGTTAATTTACCTCAGCAGTATCATTATACCACTAGTGCAAATGTTATTAGCAAAACGTAAAAATTATTTCTAATATATAGAAAAAGGTTTTCACTCTACGAACAGCTGTTGTTTGTGGTATTTTTTAGGAAGTATTTAACAATATAATTTAAAGTCAGAGTGACACATCAAAATTATAAATTGTTACCACTGTTGTATTACATCCCTCAGACCTACAAGAACTTCTCTAAATTTGAAAACATGCTTTTGTTTTTGGCTGCTGCAGTGGAAGATGAAGCAAACCAAAACCACTTTAGTTTGTTCAGAAAAAGATAAAGTGAAGGAAAGTGCGGAGTGTTTGTAGCCATGTCATCCGACCCTTATTACGTTATTTTAAAGGAATGGTTTTAGATACAAAATGTGGAGTGATTATGTTAAAAATAATTGTTCCTGAATGTTGAAATACCTTGTGCTGCTGTGGGCAACATATTTATTTTTTTTATTTATACCACAAAAAATTACTTCCTGCCAGGCTGGTATCTCTGTCTGACCTTTATGCTGCAACAGGAAATTTTTTAGCGTGACATAAAATTTTACATTGTACCGTGTACATTGTACACTAATCTAGAGTTTGACTTTACTAAGTGGTCACAGAGTGTGTGCCAGATAGAAATAATCGTGTTTGGTCGCCTGCAAAGACTTGTGTTAGACTCTTGCTCCATGAGACTTGGCCCGGAAATTTTTTTTCTAACCTGACCCTCAGGTAAAGACAAAATTTTATCTTTTAGATGTACCATCTAAACATAGATGTATCATCTTTTAAATAAAAGATGATACATCACTTTCACACACTTCCTGTGTCTTTCTAAAGGTTTTGGAGGAAAGAACAAACACTCGGTTTATGTTTCTCTAACTTAAAGTGCAAACCCTGATTACTCCTGCTATGATTCTTGACAAACCTCTCTGTTTCTTATATATGCTGCTGTTTATATCACAGCTATGTCTGCAACACACACACTCTCTTTTATTTCCTATATAAAGAAAGGGAGGTGGGCTTCAGGAAGTGGTTGTTTTCGCTCTACCAAGGGAATAAGGAGGTACAGAGGGCATGGTGTGCTGCAATCTGAAGGTATATGACACAAAAAGACTCAAATGAAGGTGCTTTGAAAACAAAACACATTAAGGGAAGTCTATATGCTTAGCGTTAAATCTTTACTACTGATTCAGAACAAAACACAACCAGTTCCTAATAGTTATATTTTTAAGCACTTTCCAAGATAGCCTGGGTCACTTTACACAGCAAGCACAAAATGAAAGAGTAGGTAGGAAAGTTAAAACACAAAATAGAGTCACCATAAACACTTAAACAGAATTCTTGAACTTGGTATTCATTTCAAGATTTGGTATTACAGATAGATATCCTTATGAGTGGTTTGAGGTAAATATAGGAGGGCAGGAAGTTTTGCTCATGCAGATTGTTTGCAAGATGTTGAAGTAAATTTGGGATGTAATGAAGTTTGACTGAACAGGAGTAACTAGTAGAAGATGTTCTGGTAGCAAAAGTTGCTGTACAGATTGAGACTCAGAAGTGTTTACAGTTTCTTTGAAGAAAGTTTGAGATGGACCAAAATGTTCTCTAATGCACACAAAGGGGGAGAATGAGACCAGAGGAAAAACTGGGGTGTTTTGATAATGTTAGATTTTTTTAATATAAACAACACAAGTAAATAAATCAGTAATTGTAAAGTTAGTGTACATCTTTTTGGGATCAACATGTAGACATCTACCAGATCTTTTAGGCCAAAAATGCATTAATTCACACCTACTGATGGTCCACCTATCAGTGAACTGTCATTTACATGAGTACAAAACATATTAGGTACCAGAACCAGAAAAGGTCCAGCCCACATCCTTCTAAATCTGATCCGGAACATTGAGGAACACCATTGGTTTCTGATCTCAGTGATTTAAACTCAGAGAAATGAGTTTAAATCAGCTGAAGTTTGTGCCATTCACGCTAATAAATAGCCTGTCCATTAGGGAGTAATGGGAGGAAATGTCAAAGCCTAAAGTCAGACTAAGAAGGATGAGAATGGTTCTTTCATCAGCTGCCATTAGGACGTTTTTGTAGATTTTAATTGAACCAGATATTGTTGATAGAGGTGTTCTTCACATATCTTTATTTATTCCGGTCAGAACTAAAGACATGAAACAACAAAACATTTATTAAAACGAAGCCTAGGCATAAATTCAAACTGGAAGATGTTGCTAATCTTCATACACAGTGGCTCATTCTGGCAGCAGTTACCAATGCCAAAGATTTACATTTCTCAATTGAACTTTCTAATACCACACTCTCTGTGTGAGTCTTTCTAGGTTGAACTGCAGTCATGTCACTAAAACGTTCCAAGAAGAAATCAGTGTGGAAGAAAACCTGAACAATACCTGGAGGTCAACTATATCCCCTTTAAATATGTCTTCAGTAAACAATAATGGAATAAAGCTAATTGTTCCTGTCATTCTGCTTCACTATAAACGACTGCAGCTACATCATAAATTCAGAGCATCTTTCATGCATCTCCCACTCTCTGGGACTAGGACCGTCTGTTCTTCGTGATGGAGTACGTTAATGGAGGCGACCTGATGTTCCAAATCCAGCGATCTAGAAAGTTTGACGAGGTGCGCTCCCGATTCTACGCCGCTGAGGTCACATCTGCGCTGATGTTCCTGCACCGGCACGGAGTCGTTTACAGGTAGGAGCCACGGCTTTCAACACAGTGTGACCGCAGCATGTTGAAAGTTTGGTCTCTGGTTGGATAGATCTCTTTTTTCTCTCTCCCCTCTGGTATCATTTGATATTCTGTGAAGTTTGATGCTTATTTGATTTAGTGCCACCAATTGTGATCTGCTTAATGGAAGTATTCCTCTTTAAACAAAATAACCATTAATGTGGAGATGTGAAGTAAATTGTGCCATCTGGCAAACTTGAGTATTGCAGCTCACATATATGTTTCATATGTTTGTATTTTCCATCAGAAATCAGAACTGTTCTTATTTATGATGAAATAAATGGTTACAATGGTTAGAAGCTGCTTGTAATTATGCCTAAGTGATTTCCTCTCACTATTCTTTCAAGAATTGATTTCATAAACACCAACTAAACAAAACTGCAGTGGTGGGCACATTTTTGCTGATCTGCTAATGTGCTAGTAACAGAGATCATTTTTAGCTTAACACATTTGCTAACTTTGAGAACTTACCCTGAATAATTTTTCTGGATAAATTCGAAAAATTTATCCAGGCCAAGAAAATTATCGACAGTGATAATTTTCTTGGCTGTTTGGTAAACTTCGGGCTGAATAAACTTTGACATTTGTGTTGATGTCAAAGTTTATTCTATCATCGGTGTTGGTTATGTCATCAACTGTTATAAATTCTTCAAATAATCTGATTATTTTTATGCTTTTATTTTGGGATTGTTTTAACAGGCAGTAACGTCAATACCTCTCCTTTCTCTAACAACAAACATACTGGAACAAAATAAAACGCAAACAGAAAACAAGGTACAAATAGAAATACAATATTTAAGGAAATTCTAAAACAACAGAACTAAAGTTTATGCTTGGTGTTCTATGATTTGTGCAACAGTCGCTTATAAAAATAACATAAATGCTCTACAACAGATCAGAGAGTCAGAACTCCAACACAGCATGACTAAAGATATGAGACTCCTAGCAGACAAATCCTCCATCACAGTCAAGAGCTCCATGGCAATGGCAGTTTAGAAAGTCACAGTGGTTTGAGACATGATCAAAAATTAGGAGATAATTATGCTGATTTCATCACAGTCTCAGCTTCAATAGTAAATATAATATAGACATTTAACACATTTCAAATGTAAAATTTTAAGCACAGAAAATGCAACCTAATCTGAGGCTTTGGTTGTTTGACATCATTCCAGGCTAAGGAGCTAAAGCTACATATTTTTCTGTGTATATAACTGTGAATATAACTGTGTACATGAAAGTGACGGATCTTGATGGTTGAGCTAACAATGGCCAGACTGGAGAGGTCACCATGACTCCAGCAGGAAGTTGTCTGGTGTTATTTTATCATGTCTCCTTTCATGGTGTGCTCTGGACTTCAGTCAGAGTGACACGTTTCTAAATATTTTCTCCAGTTATAAAATTTTAACTTTTTGACCTTTTTGGATCTGCGTGTCAAGATTTCCTCGCTGTCCTTTTGTGTCATGCATCATCTGTCTGTGCGGACCCGTCAGCCATAATATCATTGTCAACTGACTGCAAACACATAGTGGGTGTTTGCAGTCACAAATGTTCACAAAAGCAAGCAAAACACCATTGTGGCAGATGGATGGTCAGTTTCATTTCCAAAAATATCTGCAAGAAGAAAAGGGACTTTATGTTTTGTGTGTGTATTTCTTTTCCTTCATACACTTAATTAGGTGTTTGGAGTTTTTGTGTATGTGACTTTGTGTTTTCCTTACACTCTTTTTTTTTAAAGAGGCTTTTTGTATTTCATAGATGGCTTAATTTGAGACTTCTTTTCAAATTTGGTTTTTCAACAATAATGTAATCCCCTGCTATAAATTAACCCTAACATAAATTTCTTAAAATGTCCTCCCTACACTTTGGAAGCCAATAATCACTTAAGGAATGATTACACACCCTTCAAATATTTTCCTTTGTAAAGTGTGTAAATGTTTCCAAATGGCTAAAGTTGACATTTTATACAAATAATCGTAAACACTCAAGTAACAACATTTTAGCAAAATGTTGCAAAATATAATCACCAGACAAAATTCTTAATGTTGACAGAAAATGCTGCAAACAAATGTTCAAACGAATTCTATATTAGTCTGGAACAGCTGAACTATTTATCATTAAACTGGTTTGTTTTCTAGTCAAGCTGGATGCCAGTAATGTCTTTAATTTCTCTCTACAAGAAAATAAAAAAGCAGCTTGATAAGCCCATAGCCTTTACCTACTTTACATGAAGATATTGAAGGTCTTAAGAACTATGTTTAAGAAATAAAGCACCACGTTAAACCAGTGCTAACGTTTTAAAGAATTTATAAATAGTGCCCCAAACTAATAGAGATATATCTGTAAAAAAAAAAAGTGAGGAAACACTTACAATTGATTTTTAATACATTAATCCAGAAAACCTGTTTTGTTTTCAAACTGTACTTTTTGGTCTGATCATAACAGTTACATAAGCAGATGCTGATCGTCCTCTGTGTAAATCTGAGGTCACAGCAGTGAGGACTGACAGCAGACCACTGAGCTTTGAGTCTGTAGTGAGCTTCACAGTAAGCAGAGACATTTGACAGCCAGCTGTGAGGTTTTAGAGGACCATTAATAAAGCACTATGAAATATAAACATGTTTTTTTCTTATTGTTTTTTTATGACTGATTCAAACATTGAGGTTAAGAAGATATAATCTGGTGAATTGGATATATTCTGCAAGGTTTTATGATAGATGCTGCCATAAGCAGGGAAGCAAATGATGACAATGAAAATCATATTCTTATGAATTAATAGGTTTACCATTAATGTTCCTATTTGATCAGCAAATCTTTCTACATGAGAATCATTCTAAGAAGTAGCAACGCTGGCGTTAGCATCTGATGCTTTTCAGAAGCCCTTTCCAAAGGCGCTAAAGCAAACAGGCCTTTATTATAATGCCTTTGGATCAAATTGAAATTCTAAAATACTAACAGTGGCCAAACTGAGCTGCATTAGCCAATGCTACACTAAAATAACCCTTTACAGAGGAACTCCGCCGGTTCACAGCTTAGTATTTGGGGATTTGTGTTTTTCTGTAGAATATAACTTCAAAATATTCAAGGACATTTTGACAACAAATAGATTTTTGATTTTCTTTTGTAGTGCATATCTATATTTTGAAGTAAACACAGTCAAAGAAGCTAATGTACCTCAACGTAATGCTAGTTGACTTGCTATTGACTGCCGTTTGCAAAGCAGGCGCTGATTGGCTGTACCCCAAGAGTGGAAATGAGGAAGGCCTCTGAGGCAGAGCCAAGCCCGTTCTCACTGTTTCTAATGATGCATGTTAAGGTTCTGGTCCATCCTGGTCTTCTTCATGAACAACTTCTATGTGTTTCTCATCACCACATTTTCTGGGAATCAATGCCATTAAGTCAAATTCAAATGTTCGACTCAAAACCTTTCCTACAAACTTTAATGCAGGGTTTCTCCTAGAAAACTTGCTAAGCCCGGTGGTCGGGGCACTGAGGCGGCTTTGTATTAAAAGATGTACTAGATGTAAAAGATGAACTATGGAATCTTCAAAATAACAAATAAAAAAAATACAGATAAAATATCAATTATTTGCACTACTGTTAAATCCAAATTAAGTCATCAGTTAGTAGTTCTAAAAACATAATGTAATGCTGATCACATTTAGAACCAGCCCCAGGCATAAATGAACTAAGAGATTTGATTTAATAGTTTCAGCATAGACAAATTAAAATATTATAAATTGTTTAACATTTAAATTTAAGATTTTAAGGAGTTGGCAAGTTTACTTTGTAAAAGTCCACTCTGACGTTTCTCCTTCCTCTGAGCTGATACTGGGTCACATGATGATGATGATGATGCAACCTGTGGAACAAACGGGACCAAGCTGATGAACATTACATAAGTTTTCTTGTAATGACCAACATCAGCCGGACCAAGTAAACACTCAAAACTTGGCTAAAATAAATCAAGACCTGTCACACTCAGAGCAGTATTTCTAGAGAACCATTTGTCATCTTTTGTGCAGCTTATGTTGGAATTCAGTAAATGTGACAGAATAAAATGCCATGAATTGTCTTTATTAGTATCAGATTTTTTTCAAAACTAAAGGGTAAAGAAAGAGGGTTACCCTGCAATGTCTGAAAATAAAATAAAAAACCTTTTCTGTTACATACTAAAGGTTATTTCACTGATTTTGAAGCTAAAATATGAACTATATTTTGTTAATTTCATCCATATTTCATAAATATAAATCACATGTTGGAGTTTCTTCATAACAGAAGAGGTGATGATGTGACTTTAAAAGCATAGAGGGACTCTTCTCTGGACTTGGTTTGCATTTGCTCAGACATCAAAGATCTAAAAGACGTCAAGTGTTTGTTTTTCAAATATGAATAATTTAATTTCCATTAAGATGGTCACTGAGAATTACTCTTTGCTGCAGTTTCCACTTGCAGTTGTACAGTGATTCACCTTGTCACCAAGTTCCCATTTCACCCCATATATACGACGGACCAAATATTCTATAACTAAAAATGTATTTAGAAATAAATCAATGGGAATAATAATAAATAGTTAACAATAAATAGTTGTTAACACAATAAATAGTTTAACCAAAATAAATTAATGTGCAATTAAATGCAACAATCTAAAAAAAACTGTACAATTTGTAATTGATATCAGACATAAATTCATATTTCAATTTCAGTTTTTTGATCTTTTAATTTATCTTTGCACCTTTATTTTCATTTTGATTTACTTTAATTGTTGGCAGATGTGAATATTTCAATATATTATTTTTCATGGCCCTTTAATGTGTCAGAATTATTTCCTGATAAATGTATTTACAAAATAAAGTTTAACTAAAAAATTCATTTTACAAATTGGTCTTGGTAGATAGCAGTACTACTCCACCACTTTATGCCTGTTAAAATCAGTTTTTGTTTCGTTTTGGGTTTTTTTTCGTATCAAATAAAATCCTGAAAAAATGCTCAGAATCTTGGCTTTAATAAGAATCTGAAGATCTTTCTGTTGGGATTGGGGAAAGTTCTGTTTACAGGGATCAGTTCTGGAAATATTATTTTTTTAAAAAAGGATACAGAAACGGTTACATGAATGTATCAGGATCTGATCAGCTACAATTTACTCCAGCGTTTTCTCAGATCTCTGCCTTTTCTTTTTTTTGGAGCTGCTGTGGTACGTGAGCCTGGACCAGTATGGACCAGTATGGTCCAGGCTCACGTCCAGTCCTGCTGGTGCCTGCAGACCAGGAGTTATTGTTTCAAACAGTTGTGCGACAATTGTTTTATTCATGAATTTAGGCGGGCGTGGGGGTGTAATCAAAATGTCTCAACACTATGAATATGATGTGAATGTGTTTCTTAATGTTGCCTTATTTTTAATTTTTTTTGGCTTTAGATGCCTCATCAGCAGAAACAAGGTTAGAACAAAGGACAAAATGTTTGGAATAAACCTGTTTTCTGTCCTTTTTCACAGTGCACTGTTTCAAATATCATTCAAATGTGCTGGACTTCACAGTTATTGCTAAAAATTAATGAATATGTGTTATGAATAGTGGTTGTAGGTGGTGAAGTTTTGCTGAATTATGGTAGTTTTAATGGTGAAACAACAAAGAGCACAGAGAAGTCGAAACAACACAGGTGAGCATTAAGGCAATGGAGGCCGGCAACGGCACAGGAGGCGGACCCATTATATTGACCAAGTATTGGCAAATATAATGATGAGTACATTGACCAAAAATCGCTTAGACCAGTGTTTCTCAAACTGTTTCAGGCTGAGGAACATGTAATGCATTTAACAAACACTGACGGATCATCTAACCTGAAACTGTCAATAATATAACTGAGTAAATACAATATTTTCATTTCAGCTCCTGCAACTTTTATCCTTGATGCCCTTTGTTTGTTTTTTTTAATTGCTAAATATAACAATTTAGCAAAATAAATTAGTCTGGCTACCCTCAATCTAATAATGACGATTCTCAGTTCCTCTGCCTCCATGTTGTTAAGACACCGGGTGAGGAGGAGGGGGGCGGATCTGCACCCTATCAAGAATTTATGGAAAGATTTATTTTTTTAACATACATGTGAATAAAAACATAAGTCTGATGTTGAAGTAAGAAAAACTATTTCTATTTATGTTTAGTAATTGTCCTCGTTATAGCGGAAAAACCCTCCTCACCCCAATCACAGGAATGGTTTGGCTGTAGAGAATATTTCTGACTTTACCAGGCTGCTTCTGTGCCCAGTACGCAAAAGGAAGCCTGAGTCTGTCCCACCGTTGTGGATCAGAACCTTCCTGACATTGTAAACCAATATTTTAGTAATCAAGTAATCTATCAATTATTCTTAAGCTTAATCGAGTAATTGGATTAAAAAAATGTGTAAAATAAAATATTGGTAAATCCAGCATAACACCAGTGTTACTATTGGATATCAACATCAGTCCAATTTTTTATATTTAAGCATCCCTGTCAGTTATTTTTCTATAGTTTAGAAAAGAAAACTGTTACAATAATAGCTCACTTTCTATTCTTTTCTTCATGTAACCTGAAGAAAAGTTATACAAGAATCTGAAATTATATTCAATTTAGTAATAAAGAGGCAGGCTCACAAATACGCTTATGAAAATGTCTGTGCTCCAGCTTTTAGTTTATGTATTTATCTCCAATCAAGTTGCTATAAATGGCCTTGTCCAGCCATTTATAGCTTTTGTGTCCATGTTAATGACAGGATTTGACACCTGCATTTATCACAGAAACTCATCTACCAAGTACGCACGCCACGATGATATGACTGGGATGACATGAAATAAATTTTCCGGTTCGTCTGTAAAGCTACACTTACACTATAAGCATCAACTACTCAGCCGTCCACCTATCAGTCTATCCGCTTATCTGTATCAATACCCCTGCATCGCTCTTCCTGCCATTCGCTTTGAACTAGCAGCTCCCGGAGGAGAAAGGCTGCCGTACTCACTGTTCACTCTCTGCTTCACCTTAACGTTACTATCAGGCGGTTTACACCACTGCTGACGAGATTTGGGCTGGAAGTGAGCGGCTCTGACTAAAAGTTAATGCAGAACCTCAACTGCTAGAGAAAGATTCAGCTCAGCCTTTGGAGCTCACAAAACGTCACATAAACATGAGCGAAAATACTGTTCCAATAATTTGGACCACAGCACAAAGCCAAACATGTCACAATTAAATAATCAAAATGTCCCAAAACCAGAAGGGACTCGAGAAGAGGCTATGGGGAGATTCCAGGTAGATTCCAGCAGAGATACGCAGCACAGCGCAGGGGCTCTCTCTTCCTGCAGGACTGGTCCAAGGTAATATGGGGCCTTACGGAGAATTATTATTTAGCCCCCCGCACCTCTTCTACTAAGAACCTCAGCATCAATATCAGTGTTTAAATATAGATTTAGTGAAATCTGTGATAAGGGACCCAGGCTAATTGGCTGAGTTTAAAATCAATCACTCATTATTGGTTATTATTTGCTGTGATGTATCTGTGATCAAACCCAGCTCAAACACAAAGATTACACAATATTGTAGCCATAGTAACACAACAATCAAACTGTCCAGATGATTGTTTGCACTTTTACTAAATTAAACTTCCTAATTAAATCCTAGATGTTTTCTCTGCTGAATGCAGTAAATAAAATTTAATAGTATTGTCATTCTCAATAAATGAATGCTACAGGTTTTAAATCTATGGTCTGTGTTACAACTCAATCATTTCTAGGGGCCCCTGAATGTCTGGAGGGGCCTACAAGAAGCTACTCAGTTTTTTGGGGGTTTTTTTTGCCTTAATATACATTACAATTGTTGATGTTAGCATCGCTGAGAGATGCTAACATCTCTCAGCGATGCTAACATCAACAATTATGTAGAGTTAACCCCTTTGAGCTTTTTGGATCTTTAAAGCAGTCTGCAGCCAAGTTGTTATAGAGGTTAAATGGAAGTAGCAGGGCTTATTTAGTAAAATAAAAGCAAATTTGCCTATTTCATAACCTGCTTCATAACTTGCGACCTTCTCTCCTGCGCTCTGTTTAACTATAGTTTCAGATCAACACAACCCCCCAGCACTATCAGCAGCAGAAACAGCAACATTAATACGGGTTGTTGCTATGTTGTTGTAGTACGATGTTTTAAGATCTTGTTCAATTTTTAACTTTGAGCCCCTGCCCCTCCAAAGGTTTCTGCACGGCCCTGGAACTAGCATTATTTCTGCAATCTTTCACTACCGAACACATCAGTTCAGTGGCTCAGTTTGGGGTTTCTTGTCTTGTGCTTACTGTAAAATCAGCGTATTTTAGCTGTAATTCTTACATTTGATAGTAAACATCCATTCATCATTGCAAAATTACTCAGAGTCCATTTTCTCTCATTCTAATTCTCTTTGCAGTGGCTCTTGAACCACTGCAAACCATTGAGGCATATGATCCATTAATAGCCGTCTGGTTCGTGCACCTCCAGAAAGAAATTGTTTTAGATGTGTGTGTTTTAAATGGACTGCCAGCAGTTGACAGTCTGAAGCACCAAGATTAATGTTCCAGTCTTTCAACATTGCTTTCCCCTGATACGATGTTTTGATAGTGAGTATTATTCTGTTAGCGGGCTTCACACACACACACACGCGTTCCTTACGTTAACTCATGCAGATCTAGCATATACCTGGCTCCCTCTCTCTCTGCCTGTCGGCCTGACTCAGTCCTGGCCCATTTTGTTGACTAGAGGCGGATGAACAGGAAGTGTTTTGGGAACATTATGTCCCAACTCTCGTTCTTCTCTCTCCTCCTCTCACTTTTTCCTCTTGCCTTGCTCGCCCCTCCCTCATTGCGGCTCCCAGCACTGCTGCGGCGCATGCTCTCTTGTCTTTTTCTGCGCTGGCCATGCAGCCTGAGGTGATGTGGGAGGAGATCTAGTTCACGGAGCGGGTTCTGACTGGTTTCAGGGCGGAATGTTTGTCTGGACGAACAGATGGACACAAAGCTGTTGCTGAGCTTGGCTCTTCAAAATGTACTGCCATCTTGGGTCACATTTTATTTAGCTTCTTTCAACCATTAAAACATAGTTAGTTAACTTCCAAAGCATCATTATACTTAATAAGCTATAAATTAACACATTTATTAACAATGACTAATTCCTCCCAAAACCAACATAGTCAATGTTTGTCCATTTTTAATAACTCATGAATTAACTATTCTATATACCGTGTATATGTTGATACTCAGATATACACATTACATATAAATGTACTTTCACGACATATTAGACATACATTAATGGCTAGAGAATGTTTGAAATGGCTCTGTAATAATCCTGCAGTGCATCCATAGTCAAACCAATTTATTGTTTTATGAACCCGACTACATCTAAATATTCATGCTTTACTATGTTATTGTTTGTGGTATAGCATTTATTAATGCTATAAATTAACATTAGTAAATGTTAATTTATAGCATATTAATCACAAATAATCCTTAATGATATTTTCAAGGTTAACTATTTACTAATGGCTAAATAAGGCATCGTTATAAAGTGCTACCCAAATGTAATATCGACAGTACCTGCTCATTCAGGTTTCTGTTAAATCACACAAACATTCAGCAAGTTTCTGTGATGTCAGAAAAAAAAATTAAAATTATAAATTATGTCAGAACTCTTTTTTTTAATAATGTGATATTTTAGAGTTCACCATACAAATAAACAAAATTCATTAGATTTCTTTAATAAATGCTTTTTTTTGTATAATGTTTCTACTTAATTTTAGTCGATAGAACTGAAATGTTTAACTGCCAGAGATCGGAAATAAATTCATTAAACTTGTTAAAACAAAAATGTTTCTCATTAAAACAAGACAAGTTTGTGATTTTAATGAGACTCAAAACTCTGAATTTTCTAGCAAGATTGTATATTCCTCTTACAATCTTTCTTATTTAAAAGAGAAGATATTTTGATTTTAATGAAATATAAATGTTAGAACTAGCTTTGAATATTTCTGTGCATCCTTTGTTGAGTTTATTGAAATGAACTAAACTGGATTAGTTTCTAATCTGATTTATCAATTTTCATATTGCTTTAATGCAACTTATATCTTATTTAATATTTTTTCTCATCTTTGATTTGCTTGTTTGTTTTGGTAATTACATTCTTTAGGTATGGTGGAATGTTGTTTTTGACTATGTGTGGTTTCAAGACCAGAACTCATTCTCACAGAGAGTTCTGGAATATTTTGTGACCCATATCCAGACCAAACCTGTCCAGTCTCAAATTTTGGCCTGGAATGTAATGTAATGTAATGTTCTAAACCCAGGAAATTATATTGCGCTGAAATCTTAAACAAAATTTACTAAATAAAAAATGTATTCCAAATCTTGATAAGATGAAGTTTTCCCATTTCAAACAGATGCTGTTCCTGAATCGATAATTCTCCAAACCTTTCAGACTCCAGTCTGCATCCATCTAAAAATTTAACTGTCTCATTCTTCTCATTCTATCTCATTGATAGACTGAGATTAAAAATGAGTATTTAAAAAATACATAATTTTTTAAAATTGGATTTTTGAACATTGATACTGGAAAATAAAAACTTTTCTTCTTTAACCATTCATCAGGTCATAACTCACAGGTGTTTGAAACCTTCATGATATAAAAAAAAAACTGTTCCATCTAAACTTCAGAAACCCCAGATCATATTGCTTCCACCACCATGTTTTATTGTGGGTGTGGCATTCCTTAGGTAGGGTGGAATGTTGTTTTTGACTATGTGTGGTTTCAAGACCAGAACTCATTCTCACAGAGAGTTCTGGAATATTTTGTGGCCCATATCCAGACCAAACCTGTCCAGTCTCAAATTTTGGCCTGGAAATTACAGTTTTTTATCTCCCTGTCCCGCCATGCTCATAAAAGTATCAGTGATATTTAGTATTTTAATATTATGCCCCCCTCAACACATTTAGCAGTGTTGAGCCTCCTGGCTCTGATTGGTTGTTTCGGTGCATCTCTTCAGATGGCAGTAGCAGGTCAGAGAGCAGGTGGAGCTCCACTGATTATTTGTCTCATAAACTGTCATGACATGGTGACAGTTTTAAAAAATATGTAAAAAAAAAAAACAAACAAAAAAACATATTCTTTATAAAAGCTACATCATGCAGCTTTAACTCTTTGGATTTGTTTTGTATCCTTGTCCTGAATCTCATCTCTCAGTCCCATTGGTTCTTTGTCACCTGTGGATGAATGATCCAAACAAGGGAAATGTCTAGAAACACAACAACTTTGATCCAGATCCAGTTCTTCTGCTTTCCTCCTACTAGCAATGGTTTAATTTTATTAAACGTTGACTCCAATCTAACCTTCATGACGGCATCTTTCCTAATATAATAAAAAAAAAAAAAAAAAAACATAACTAAAAGCCTTGAGTTTATTGATTTTAATATCCTCTTTCTGTGATGAGTCTCTCACGCTCCGATCCCTCAGATAAATATACCAGGAGGCAACACGTTGTGTTTGTGTGTGCGAGCAGATGTGTGTTTGGAACATTTAGTCACCCAGAATAGGCAAAGGACAGCTGAAAGAGGAAGGGGTGGCCGAAGGGATTGTAATGGAAAAATCACTCTGTATTTCAGCGAAACACAGGAAATGCTCTCAATTGAGCTTGATTGCCTCCTGCGCCTCACAACAGCTTCTGTTTATTGACAGAGCCTCCTGAGCAATATTAAAGCTCCTTTAGAGAAATATAACAGTTGGTCTCCAAGGGCGACGGGGCCTCTGTGACACCAAGGACAAGTTTCCGTCAGATTTCATCCGCCAAGGGAGTCCAGATGACGTTTACCAAGTCAGGCTGAGATGCGAACTGTTGGTAACGTAAGGCTAGTGAATCAAAACCACAACCAAGCCGATAAAGGAGTTTCAGATGCTGCTGCCATGTACAGACAAAGGGAAATAATGTATAAAAACAACATCTCTTAACTAAAACAATGGACTAGGATGGGGTAGGATTAATAACATGTTGAAAATGCTTCCTTTTGTGTTTTTAGAAGTAGAATAAAGATTTTATTTGTGTAAAACTGCCTAGAGCAACCTGGTCTCATTTTGTTATTGATCTTTAAGGACATAGAGAAAAATTTAAAGCGAGTTAGGCTGTGGTTTTCTATTTCTCTGATATATTAATGTTACCTTTTGGTTAAATAAATGACATTGAGACTTATTGGATTTCTTTTCACTTTTTATAAGTACTTTCATTAATATATATTCAAAAGAGTAAAGAGAAATTAAACAATTGTATTTTGATATAATATTGGTAGGGCTTTTTGATCTCCTCTAAGCATTTTGTCTCAGATATCATTCCATTATCTCAGCTGAACACCTGCAACCACTTAATATTAAATCTTCCCCAAGCGAGTTGATGTGTAATACAACGATTAACGTCAGTGGCTGTTTAAATTCAATCTGCAATGCGTTAAATTTATATCTCACGTTTCTGCACGACTGCAGCTGATAGTGCAAGTCACTAGAGGCTGGCAGGTTTTAATCTGTCGTCTGGGAGACTTCCAGACTGCAGTACAGCAGGCTGGGGGGCGAAGAGGGACGGACATTTTGGATGTAAGTCGAAGTTTAGGAAAATTCAAGTGATGCAGTTCTGCAAAAACGTTAACACTGTAAAAACAACATCCAGAAACTGCAAAAACCAAATGCACGTTGCAAAAGTCGTACCCCAAAGTATGTCCACATTTATGTTAGCCTGTTGAAAATCAGCTTCTTGTTCTACGCCTCACTTCCTTCAAAGCGTCCGGACCCTCAGCTATGGAGAAACGATGGCTTCCTGTAGGCTTGGCCTGGTGGGGTTTTAAATGTCCCTAATGTTTCCCGATGACATGTGTAATGCACCAGTTCAACGCTAAGAAGCTTTTTGGAAACTGTCTGCCTGTAAACAGCCGTCTGCGAAGACAGAAAAGGTGAGGCGGATATTCAGCAGGAGAAGAATTGTTTAAACACTACAGCCAAAAATTGCACTGACTCTAGTGTTTGAATGTCTCCGTCATTCCAAAGGCCACGTCCAGCATGAATGAATCAAATCTCAAGCTAACTTGTTGAGCTTGTTAATGAGTTCTTTGTACTGCATTGATTCCAGTGCTGTGATATAATTCAGTGTTTGTTGGCATGACCAACACGGGCTGATCAGCTTCCTTCATGTCCGCCACTGCCGTTGCTTAAAACTACAGACAGACTATGATTCTAAAACAGAGCAGAAGATTGATGTCATGAATCACTACTTCTCCTGTTTTCTGATTGGCTCAGTGTAAAGTTTACTGGAGGAATCCAATTCAAACTGAGAAATCCAAAACGAATCACTGCAGGGAGACGAGAATAAAGTGGAACTGTGTAGAAAGGCCAGGTTAGATTTATGTGCTACTTTATGTCTGCCTATCAATTAAAGTCTCAAAAAAACACAGACATTTTTGGCTGTTAAAGTTCAAGGGGTGTGAAAACTCCTGCGAATATCCAATTTGTTGTTTTCTGGTTCTTCAAGAAAATATCAGCCTGGAGGTTTGCTCATTCTTGACCTCTGAATCCTGAAACTCAGTTATTGATGATATTGTTTACCATCCACTGACCCCAACACGACCTAAGGCCAGCTTTGCATCATCTGCCATGCTGTTAATTTTGTTCTTTAGACCTGAAGGGTGCATACCAGGGATTATTGCTAACTTTGCACAATATTTGGATACCTCCATAGCTACTGATAATAAATGTTCTCATTTACTGGAGAGAGAAACATAACATGGTATCTGGATAGGAATGAAGGATTTTAACCATTTTTATTTGTTCTGATTCAGCTTTTGACTTTTTCTCCTTTGTTTTAAGTTTTATCATAAAAGTTTTCTCACTGCTGAAAAAACCTCTTAAAACATAATGGAAAAGAAAAGAAAGAGCTCTCCACTAAAAAATCCTAGCAGTTCCTGATCATGGTTTCCAAATTGTTTTTTTGTTTTTTTTCTTAGTGTTTATTTTTAGGACTTACAAAAACAGAACACTTGCATAAGTCCCTGGTGCAGATGCATGCTCGCTACGGCTCCTCCGCTGCCTGTCAGTAGAAACACGCCTCTGGCCTGAATGAAGCAGCGGCTGCAAAGGAGTTGTTGACATTTTTCTAGCAATCAACCATCAAGCCGAGAGCGTCTGTTTTCACGACCGACCCTGTCGTCTGTCAACACCACAAGTCTTATCTCAGAGACTTCTTTCTGTCTCCTTTTGTTTTCCCTTTGTGCTGTTAAGCAATCAACTTTTTCTCCTACAAGTTCAAGTCTTTTGGTTCCCTCTGGGATTTGTAGTGAAGTTATTTAATTTGTCCCTCAGATATCCAGTGTTTCATCAAAAGCATTCATGGAATCACATCACATTGGATTTGTTTTGTATTAAATATACAGAAGTGAACATTGATTTGGGGTAATTGTGTTCTTTGTAGAGACCTGAAGCTGGACAACATACTGCTGGACGCAGACGGTCACTGCAAATTGGCAGACTTTGGAATGTGCAAGGAGGGAATCCTGAACGGAGTCACCACTACCACCTTCTGCGGGACGCCAGACTACATCGCACCAGAGGTAAACAGTCCTAGAAAATTACACACAGTTTGATTTTTGGGTCATTCTCTGAATTCGGTGCATTTTGTGTCTCACAGGTTTATTCCAAAGATTTTAATGTAATGCAAACCACATTCTTGGAGAAAATTAATAAATGGAAATATCCATGTGTCTTGGTAATATAACATGGAAATATATTTTAAAAATTATGGTTTGAAAAATGTTATGCGTTGTTAAAGCCATTTTAGCCAAATGAGCATGTCCCCACTGACCAATGTTAATTTTTCAATGAATATAAAACAAATAAAAATAGCCAGTAACTGCAAGTTATTTCTACTAATATAAACATTTTGAGGTATACCTTAACCTAAATAAAAGAAATATGATAAAAAATACATTAATTATTTATAAAATAGTGCTTTTAAATAATGTCCCTCCAGTTTTCTTCAACCCCGTAACAGCATACAGTACCAATCCCTCCTTTTTATAAATAATGGTTCGGTCCAATTTCCTCAGCACCCTGGAAGTGACATCACTTAAGTCTTTTCCCGCTCACTCCATAAAGAGATTTAAGTGTTAGGAAAGTTTCTTGCCTATGTTTGATTATGTTTATCCATAAATCGTCATTGTCAAGCTCAACCTTTCAACCCCAATACTTGATATATTTTTATGATTTTTTTATAATAACAGCAAATATTAGACTAATATTTGTTGGACTGTATGCAAAATTTAAAGAATAAGTCAAAAACATAAAAAGCCTGATTTAATGTTTATTTTAAAGTGTATTTTTATGATTTATGAAAAGCGCTTTTACATCAAGTTGCCATATTTTACTTATCAGTCTAATTATTATGATTCAGAATCAAATAAAATATATTTACAATAAGTTATTTCAATCAAGGGACAGGTGATCTCAAAGGAACTGGAAGAATTAGTTTAATTATGTTATAGAGATATATTCATAGAGGAATTATATTGTCCTGTTACGGGGTTGAATTTAAAGCAACCTAAGTAACAAAGAAATTCGTACTAATGTTTGGGATTTCATGCATAAAGTGGAGAAACATGTTATCTTGGAGGTTCAAAGAGTCCTTCAATAGATGCAGTGTTCAAAAACACAATTTTTTGTGAGATATTTTCGAGTAACCTGAGACCCCAAAATATACTGAATTCAGAGAATCACCCTTTTATCTGCTTTACACCATGTTCCAAATTATTATGCAAGTGATATTTTCTCAGATTTTGTTAAATGGTCAATGCAAATGATGTTAGTATAAATTTCAAGTCATGAACTATTACAGTATAAATCAAATTTTACTAACAAAGCTCCCCATGAGAACAGTATTTTTTTCAAAATGCAAAAACGCAAAATGCACTGTTCCAAATTATAATGCACAGCAGACTTTTATGGATTATAAAGAACTGCAAACAGTAATTCTTTGAATGTGCAGCGTTCAAAGAATGCTGCACATTCAGTGCATTAAATACTACATTCTGCATTCAATGCATTGACTCAAATGGCTTTGATTTTTTGATACTAAAGATCAAAGCTATTTGATTTTTACTACAAATCAAATAGCTTTTGATTTGTACTAAAATCAAAAGCTGTTTCAATCAAAAACATCTTAACAGACTGAGTTACACGTTAACATAGGAGCCATTCTTTGATATCACCGGCACAATTCTTGCATTCATTGAACGTGTGAGTTTGTGGAAAGTTTCTGCTTGAATTTCTTTGCAGGATGTCAGAATACCTTCCCAGAGCTGCTGTTTTCCTATGAACTGCATTCCACTTTCAGATCTTGAGCTTGAGGAAACTCCAAAGGTTCTCAATAGGGTTGAGGTCAGAGGTCAGAGGAGGAGGAGTTTCTCCCCTTTTAAGCCCATAGCAGCCAATGACACAGTGTTATTCCTTGCAGCATGAGATGGTGAATTGTCATGCATGAAGATGATTTTGCCACAGAAGGTACAGCTCTTCTTTTTGAACCATGAAAGAAAGTGATCAGTCAGAAAGTCCATGTACTTTGCTGATGGCATTTTCACACCTTCGGGGACTCTGAAGGGCCCAACCAGCTCTCTCCCCATGATTTCGGCCCAACAAATGACTCCACCACCTCCTTGCTGACGTCACAAATCCACTACTGTGTCCATCTGGACCATCCAGGGTTGCACAGCAGTCATAAGTGAACAAGTCCATTTGAAAATGAATCTTCATGTACAGCTGGGCCTACTGCGGCCGTTTCTGCTTGTGAGCTCTGGTTAGGGTTGGCTGAATAGTAGGTTCATGCACCACAAGTCTCTGGAGGATCCTCCACCTTGAG
>CAEGAD010043429.1:0-42511 GCA_903067055.1 Poeciliopsis paucimaculata
GGCGTTGTTTTTGATATTATTGAAAACACAATATTGTGCTTTTTTTTGCGAACGGCGGCCCCAACCTGTATTTTATTATACCACCTGGGTGGGGTTTTTTTTTTTTTTTTTTTTTTTTTTCAATTTTCTTTTCTTGTTTCCACTGCAGGTGATCGCCATAGTGACGGACTCCCTCACGGATCTGGATATCTTTCGGGATCTTCAGGATGCGTGCTCCCACCGCAGGGTGCCCGTCTACATCCTGCTCGACCAGTCATGCGCTCCCGCTTTCCTGAGGATGTGCAGGAACGTCGGCGTTCGCCTGGATGACCTGCGGGTATGTGGTTGCTTGGGTTCAGCTGGCCGTGGCTTTATGGGCACAACATGAGCAGCAGATGAGCATCACAGCCAAACAATTTGCCCTCGGTCCTTTGCAGCAAATGAGAGTGCGAACCGTTGCGGGCTCGACTTACTACATGAGGTCTGGAGCCAGGATCACCGGGAAAGTTCATGAGCGGTTCATGCTGATCGATGGGAACAGAGTGGCCACAGGTTCATACAGGTACGGCGCCGTTGGACCAGAAACCTGACAGTATGTTATGTGATACAGCAACACAAAGTAGGATATTATTGTGAAAAGCATTTTGCTCATGCAATAATAGCAGAGCAATTTTTTTGTTTTGTTTAGGGCTTTAGCACACTTGGCTTCCCATAAATTCATATTTCCTGATAAATTTTAAGACACTAATCTGCAAACTTCCAGTTCAATAAAGTTCAACATCTTTGCTGAAGTTTTGGTTATCGACTGTGAAGAATTCTTCAAGTTGTTAGATGTTTACGTTCATGCTCTTTTCACTGTGACTTTATTTTACACAGGAAACACAAAGAAACTCAATAAAACAGACAACAGAGAACAAGATATAAGTTACATACAATACCTAAGGGCATTATAAAACATGTTAAATATGAAAATGAAATTGGTGATTGAGGGCTGTAGTCTTTCAAGGGCAGAAATATTTGAATAGAAATTAGCGCCTTAGCTCTAGCTTCTGCTAAAAACTGTGTTTGTGTAGTGCTTAAGCATCCACTAAATACAGTGATAGTGTGTTGCTTCAGCAATAGCTTCTGAAAAGACTATTGATGTAGAGTTTGAACGTTAACTTGCCCTAAATGCTATGCCGGTGTGTAACTTTAGTGTTAGCTACCGCTAAATACAGTTTTGGTGTAGCACTGTAGCGTTAGCTCCTGCTAAATACAGTTTTGGTGTAGCACTGTAGTGTTAGCTCCTGCTAAATACAGTTTTGGTGTAGCACTGTAGCGTTAGCTCCTGCTAAATACAGTTTTGGTGTAGCACTGTAGCGTTAGCTCCTGCTAAATACAGTTTTGATGTAGCACTGTAGCGTTGGCTCCTGCTAAATACAGTTTTGGTGTAGCACTGTAGCGTTAGCTCCTGCTAAATACAGTTTTGGTGTAGCACTGTAGCGTTAGCTCCTGCTAAATACAGTTTTGATGTAGCACTGTAGCGTTGGCTCCTGCTAAATACAGTTTTGGTGTAGCACTGTAGCGTTAGCTCCTGCTAAATACAGTTTTGGTGTAGTACTGAAGCAGTAGCTCCTGCTAAATACAGTTTTGGTGTAGTACTGTAGCAGTAGCTCCTGCTAAATACAGTTTTGGTGTAGCACTGTAGCGTTAGCTCCTGCTAAATACAGTTTTGGTGTAGCACTGTAGCGTTAGCTCCTGCTAAATACAGTTTTGGTGTAGTACTGTAGCAGTAGCTCCTGCTAAATACAGTTTTGGTGTAGTACTGTAGCATTAGCTCCTGCTAAATACAGTTTTGGTGTAGTACTGTAGCAGTAGCTCCTGCCAAATACAGTTTTGGTGTGTTAGCTAAATACAGTGTTGGTGTATCGCTTAACGTTTGCTTCTGCTAAATACTGTTTTGTGGTAGAGTTTTAGTATTAGCGGAGCTAACTTTATAGTTGGTGGTGCCCACCATCGATTGTTGGATTCAAGTATTTGTCTTTTCCTGTATTCAAACGTGCAACCTGATGACTCCTCTTCCTGTTTCCAGGTTCAACTGGACTGACGGCAAACTGAACAGCAGCAACCTGATAGAGCTCTCGGGTCAGATAACAGAAAAGTTTGACGAGGAGTTCCGCATCCTCTACGCCCAGTCCCAGCCCATCAGCGCCCGCGGGCCTCAGAGCGTCCGAGGCGCCGCCGTCTTTGAGCACCTCAGCATCAAACACTCAGCCGCCTGTTCCCCTTTCGTGAGCAGAGAGAAGCCTGTCGAGCAGGTTCACCTGACCAGCACCCCCAGCCGTAAACCCCAGATGTTACGCGAGCCTTCCTCTCCAAGTACCGGTCAAGCCAGCCCGTTGTCCAACTCCTCCACCATAGACGGGGGCACGACGGAGCAGAAGCTCATTCAGGAGAAGGTCCTGGCTGCTACCGCAAATTATCATCCTCCCGCAGAGCGGCATGCGAAGAAAGACACAGCGAGCCACGCTGCCGCCTCCCGCCACGTCTCGACCCAAACCAGCCGTTCGGTGATGGACGGCGACACACAGACTGACGCCCAGCATCTCGGCCCGACCACCGTAGCCAAAACATTGCGACAGGACGGATCCCCCTTGCAGGTCCCAGCACCCCACTCAGATCCGGACACTTCTCTAAAGGACACCCTTCACGAGCTGTCCAAAGAGCGGCGGAGCCACTACTCAGCCATCCGCTCCAAACTGGAACACATCGTGACCTCCCTGACCGAGAGGCGAGAGCTAGCGGACGTCACCAACGTGACTCAGAGCATCGGGGCCGCCCGCGGCAGCAGGCAGAGGATCCACAAAGACACAAATCCTGAACCGCCTGCTGAAAGTGGGGGCATGGGCACGTGGCCAAGAGCCAGATGTGTGCACTAGCTCATCGGCAGGGATTTTAAGGCTGTAAGGGAACGAGGTGTTGAGAGGCTTCCTTTGTTCTAAATGAACACTTTTGGCTTCTACTGAAAATTTTATTATGGATATTTCCTTTGTTTTAATTCTTAGCTGACATTCTGACTTTTTTTTTTTTTTTTTTCCCTGAAGATTTCTCTGTAATTTTTAGGTGCTGGGTTGTAAATTACCATGAAATTATGCCAGAAATTTTCAACCAAGGGCGGCAGAATGAGAACAGTTTCTAAGACGTGACTGAAGCCTGCTGTAGTACGAGTGAAAAACAGACAGAATCACTGTTTTAGCTATTCAAATGTGCCTTGTGCTGCTGTTAACTACTTCCAAAGATCGTTCAGGAGAGCAGCTGGCTCTCACCGTGCCTCGAAAAATAAAAGTCGGCAATTTTCCACGCAACGACCTCGTCTTCGCGTTTTCCTTTGTTTTCCCATTTATCCTCTTTCTGCTTTAATTTGCAATTACGTTCTCACGAGGAAGAGCACAGAAAATATTTGCTCAGAGTTCCAGGAGACACAAAGGAAGCGGCGTGCGGCAAAGTGAGTCGACAAAGGGAAGGAGCACCTGCGCTGCCTTCGCCACAAGGCCTTCACGCAATTAGTCGAGAGACTGCATCTGTGATTCTGGCACCTCTGCTGATTATGCCGCCAATCACAACTTTCTGTCCAGGGTGAATTCAGAAGAGGAGATTTACGAGTAAAGGACAGGATAAATGCTAAGTACACACACACACACACACACACAGATGAGGCTTTGGAAGTATTTGACAATTTTGTTTATGGTGCTGTGAAGAAGTATTTACCCCCTTATTTTCTCTTTTTTTTTTTTTTTTTTGTCACATTTATTGTTTTTCTCTTTCTTCAGATCAACCGGTTTCTTCATACAGTAATTGCAAAAAAAATTTTTTGGTTTTCAATGATTTTATTTAGTAAGAGAAAAAAAGCCCTATTTTTCAGACTGATAAATGTTAGTGAATTTGTCTCTAATCCTTGAATCATTTTTGAATTTCTTCTAATCACAGGTAAGTGTGATGTTTTCTGAGATCTTTCAGCCTACTTCATTTTGTCAGACAGGTTCTATTTAGGTGATTTCTGGATTTCAGAGCTCTGGTGGTGATTATAGCTGGGCGTGGCTGGTGTAATTTGTCTCAGCTGTCCATAAAAATGTTAATAAAACCTAATTCATGTTTTAACAATGAGGATATGATATTTCCACATGGAGTCAGGTTGCATTTCATTTCTTTCTTCCCCTTCATCGTTAAAGCAGTCATGTGAAAACTGCTTCTTTTTTTTGCATTTACTTAGATTATATTTGCCTGGTAATAACAAAAAATATATTTTGACAGAAGCAAAAACTGTAGAACTGTTTTGCACAGCATTGAATATTACATTCTATATCCATTTACAATCACTTAAAAAAAAAACTCCATCTGCATCAGACTGTCTTTAAACAGCATGTTTGGTGATGCATGGCAGAACAGGAACATTTTTTTAGGATTTAAATTAAGAACAAAGGTCCATCCTGTAAATATAAAACAGGTTAGTGTCTTCATGCTGGCCTGAAATGTGCTCAGAAGGCAGAGGGTAATAAATGTATCACTCACGCTGAGATTTATGAGAGGAATGTTTAACTACACGAAGGATAGGAGGTGTAATAAAATCATGTGGAGATTGCTTTTGTCCTCAAGGAGGAAGTTTTAAAACCTCGCAGAGATCAGGAATCGGTAGGATTGGGGTGAAAGGATTGCACTTTGGCAACAAAAATAGTCGTCCTAAAAATAAAATGACAAATTAACAATCCCCTTACAACATAATGGAGCAATAATCATGTTGTTACTTTTCTCAGAGTAAAGATGGTTTAATAACAATTTCCTTTGGTGTTGTTTCTAGGTTTGATATTACTTCTTCAACAGAACAATGTAGAATAAAAAAAAAAGCTGAAGTGAACACAGATTCACGGACATTGGACTCTGAGTTTAATATGAGGTAGACCGGTTTTAAAGGGGCAGTATTGTGTGTTTTCCAGGCAGACAATACTCCCTGGAGAACAGTACCTTCATTGTGCTATATAGCACAATCAAGTAACTGTTAACATAAATTGCTTAAAAAATGCCGTATATATAAAATATGACTTGTAATTTAACGTCTTCAAATTGGGCCTCTACCTCTTTAAGAAACTCCTGCTCTTTCTGAAACTCTGTCTTCAGGAGGTCATCACAACGTGGCTCCTCAGTTAACCCTGTAGCAACATTTTTATCAGTGCTGGACCGAGTAGCTCGTTTAATGAGCTTAGCTGGTGTTTGCTAATTGCTCCTGGCTAGTCTGAAGGAGCTGAGCAATAGAGCCGCAGAAGAGGGCCGCTGTGAGGCAGAAGCTATTAAATTGCAGCTCCAAGGAGAAGCGTCGTCTCAAAGTCGACATTCAGGCCACCCAGGCGTTTTGCACAGCTGAATGGTTGCCATGGGAGATTAAAGGATTTCTCAGACACGTGTATTTATAAATTCACTGTTTTTCTGTCAATATCTATTTGCACCCTTATCAATTATCTTGTTTGCTCCAATCTGAAGATAATCCTAATAAATACAACATCCAGTTATCAGTTGTATGCTGTCATGTGTTAAGGGGAAAAGCTTCCCAAATCAATAATTTGGTAGAATTAGCAGTTATAACTAATGCTGCTTTAGTTACAACCTTTTCCAGGCACAGATGTGTATAAATCTCTGCCTTTAGACACCCAGACTGCTGCTAAAAATGTTTGTGGAAGAGCGAGTCGCTCTCAGGAGTTCAGTGACTTCTGGTACCGTGATATGATGCAACCTGTACCAATAAGTCCAGTTATGTAATTCCTGGCTAATAAGTATTTCACAGCCAGCTAGCGTTAGTGGTGGTATTATAACCTGAAAGTGATTGAGATAGACACTCATTAGTCAGGCATGTAAAATCACAGAGGTCGTCAAGGGATGCTGAGGCTGAAAGGTCACACCTTTTCTGTTAAACCAACAGCAACAAACCTCACGTTGCCCTCTGATTGGCTCAATGCAAAACGCTGGATGCGGTGGTGGAAGGCACACAGGGACTGGACTCTAGAGTCAAGATTCACTGCATTACTTTTTTTTTTACCGAGATGCTAATTTGTTTGATAGCTGTACACCAGTACAACACACTTACCGATAGCTTCACAAGATTGGCCAAACATGTAAAAGCAACATGACTTCAATGTCTTCAGTCAGCAGAATTAGGAGTAAAGCAGCCAGTGTGAAATAGATAATATAGAAACTGAAACTGAAACAAAACAATAGATTGACTTTGTCAAACATGACGACATAGATCTGACCTTACGGGCACATGGTCACCGATGTACAATTTGTTTCAACATCTGGACTGATACAGTTGTTAAAATCAGATTGCTGAACCTCTTCAGGTAATCACTGTGAATTTCCATGATGGCGGTCCTAAACACACAGCCTAGGAAGCTCTTAATTGGTTCCAGAGGAAGACAGTAAAACTCCTGGAATGGTCCAGTTAATCGCCTGACTTGCATCCAATTGAAAATCTTTGAAAACAACTGAGGATCGGAGTGAATAAAACGGACCTCCGGAACCTTTTCAACGCAGTTTGTGTAAAAGAGTGGGTCAAAAATCACGTGACTGGAAAACATTTTAAAGTTATTACTTTTTAAAAAAGGGGAGGCTTTTGGAAGTGCTTAATGCACTCAGTTATGGACAAATTGGCGTTGATTTCTTTGTGTGTGTGTATTACTTGAGTCGTCGTTGACCTGGTGTGAAATTTATGTCAATTATTTCATTAGACATATTTCAACAGAGGGGGAAAAAAAACTTGACAAGTGCAATAGAGAAATAAAGGGAGACCGATTGTTGACATTCTCCAAAGTGCATCTGGCTGTGTAAAGAATTGCACTTGAAGACCTTTATTTTTTTTTTTTATTAGCAGTTAATGGCCTCAGAAACGGCCCTACCTCATATCGGTTAATTAAATGATCGGTTAATTGCAAGTTCGAAGAAATGACCACAATCCCACTTTGTGCACCCGTTTTAAAGAAATGCCCTAAAAAAAACTAAAAACAAAAAAGCAAAAAACGTCGCAGCCGACAAAACAGGAGCAACTCTACAAATTAATTTTGCACAAACATCGGCGGTACAAATGTTTCCTAAACGCAACACGGGGGCACGTCGGCGAGCGGAGGAAACTCATGGCAATAAGGTGGGAACAGCAGGGCGTCCCCGCCATCAAAAGCCTCTGCATTCATTATGCAAAACGGCGCAGCTGAGGGGAATTGATCCGCAAATAAACACAATGGCGGGGTAATACGGGAGAGAATGGTGTTTGATTTTAATTGGCTGCTGCAAAGCAACCCCTGGCTGTAATCAGGGAAGCAGTGGGCGACCCGCAGCCCGCGCCCTCACAATGAGACGCGGCTCACTGGCGAACAGAGAGGGGCGCGGAGTCCCCCCTCGCGAGAGACAATTAGAAAGAAGCAAAAAGCTAAATCTGTTGTTTGCTTTGTTTTCCTTAATTAAAGGCGTCTCGTCGGGCGCGCGCGCGCCCGGATTGGTTTTGAAACACTTGCTCGATTCGGCCACCAGAGGGAGCTGAGTGCTCAGGGAAAGCAGAGGTGATGGGTGAGGAATTCCTCCACGAGAAAAGAGCATATGTTTGGGTTTTTTTGGTTTGTTTTTCCCAGAACGCACACAATAAAAGAACCAATGGGTTTCTCTTTGACAGCCTGTCCTGATAAAGCAGAAGTTTTAGTTGCGCTCTGGTGTCGTTCGGTTTTCAAGCTGTGTGTGTTTAAGGTGGGTGACGCACGAGAGAAGAACGAATGGCCTCTGTGTGCCGTCCTCATCAGGTCACTTGTGATCCCAGGAGATGTGCTGGCCGAGGCTCTCCCGGTGCATGCTGGGTAAATACATCCTTGTGGATGTGAGCGCGTCTGACAGCAGGTGTTATGGTATATCTTTACAGCCGTCATGGCGTGCTCTAGTTCTACCACTCAGCCGACATAAGTGCCCGTGTGTTCAGGAAAACGCCACCGATTCGAATGTGAATGAGGCTTCGAACTTCTGACCAGCATTCAGCGAACCACAATTTTCAAAACATCAATTGTGCGATTTCTTTTAGGATTTGCAGATCTCAGAGGAGGATTTTGTGTCACTGGATTTAGATGAAATCTACTTCCTGTTTGTCTTTCCTAGACGCCTTCCGGGTCCCGCAGGTCCAAGTGCTGATTGCTACGTTTTTATCTGTCGTCATGCATGTTTTTGTTGATCCAATCCCTATCTGTGAGCAAAAAAAGTATTCATGCTAACATAATAGCAATAAACTTTAATGCATTTCATTGGAATTTTATGCTATAGGCCCGCACAAGGTATTGCTCAATTGAAATATGCCTCAAAAATTCTTACAAATTATATTCTAAAAAGTGCGGTAAGCATTTGTATTCAGCTGCTTGAGTCAATATTTTGTACTAATGCCTTTCACTACAGCAACGGCTTTAAGACTTTTGGCATACGCCAGCCAGTCTTCCACATTTACAGACTAAAATTTAGTTCCAGCTCCGTGCGGTTGGGTGGAAAAAGTTTGTGAAGATCAGGTGGACATTCACCTCAGCATTTAGTTGTCTACAACCTAAAACAGGTTTTCTTGCATACTTTGTGTTGGTCTGGCACATAAAATCCTAATAAAAAGCGATCATGTAGCAAAGTTTGTGGTTGCTACATGCCTAGAGGTTTGATGATAGCTAAACCTCTCACATCACACGCGTGTAGCCCAGTTTGTGTTGCTCCAGTTCTAGTTTCAAACAATAATCATCCAAGACGTCAAAGTTTCTGATTTAGGCAAAGTATCAGATTCCTGAAACGGCCGAACAGACTGGGATGATGGCTCTCCTGACACCAAACATAAACCTTTTAATTACAGCTAACATGGCTGATGAGTTTGAGGCCTGATTACTTGGCCTTCATTAGTCAGACTGTGAGCCATAGTGACTCCCACGGGAGCCGCTTGGCAAATCTAAACACCGCCAGCTTCTGTGTTCAGCAATTACAGTGACCCCCCACTCACCCCCCCTCTTAAAATGTACGCCCAAACAGGTGTGCGCGCGCGCCCACATGCTGCGCACACAAACCGACGTGCGTGCACGCGGGCATTTTTATCAACCCGAATGTTTGGATTTCAGTCTGTTCCTTAAAATTTTGCAGAAAGCGTCTGACTCAAAAGGAAAACGGTGATAAAATGTGCTGAGCGCCACTCGGTTCAGCCGCGCTCTGTCATGATGACTCCATGTTGACCGGGCCATCATCTTTTCGCATCATGGCGGCTGTCGCAGGGAGCGTCCGGCCTCGGGGCCACACGCGGCGATAACGGCCGTTCAGCAAACCGCGTCTGCAATGTGCGGTCAGGATCTGGCCGTTGTTAGTTTGGTTGAGTGAATCAGACGCAGCGGCACGCGCGCGCCCGCACGCTCCCTTTGCACAACACTCTCTCAAAGTCACTTCCTGTGTTGTAATGCCGATGCGCGAGAGGCCGCGTGCCCGGGTCCAATGCAGGTGGAAAGTGGAAAGTGTTGTCGACGGGCTCTTTGTGCTAATCTGCAGCGTTGAGCTTCAACACACCGGGTCCCGCAGCGGCGGCTATTTTTAGAGGAGTACAGCTGCTCCTCAGCACCCACCGTGAAACCAGCCATTCACCCCAGATTTATGACACGAGGCCGCGAGAAACTGCGATGCTGTATTTGCCACCCAGATACTTTACAAGTCCTACTTTTTTTTCAAATCACTTTTTTTTTGTTTTTTTTGTACCACTGTTGGAGGCAATTATCAGTCACTGCCGGTGGCTGTTGAAACCACAAGTCCAAAACGTCCGGTGCTGCAGAGGTGACTCAGGGTCTAGTCAAAGGACTAGCTGAGGCCAAGACGAGTTCAACCCCTGTGGCGGGCAGCCCCCCCCCCCACACCCCAGAGCGTGCCCCCCTTTTCGGCTCAGCATTACTTTGTAACCTTGGCGATGATATCGGTTGTTTATCAGAGGAAAATAAATACTTCCAGTTCCTCCCGATGTTTGGATTTCTGAGACTTTGTGTTTTGTACCAAAAAGACAGATGTGTCCTTTTTGTTAGTTTTCTTTGACACTTTGTCTTAGAGTGTCACATGGTTGTGGTAAATGTCCTTAAGATTGTGTGTGTGTGTGTGTGTGTAGGTGTGTGTGTGTGACTGTCATCAGTGGGCACAAAATGAACTGATGCCTCAGCAGCAGATAAACATGAAGGGATATTTCAGGATTTTTGAAGTGAATTTCTGTCAAAAGGCTGGGAGAAGCTGATGCAGAACTTCTACCCAGATTATTTGATCACTGAGGCAGAAGCTGGCAGCTGGCTGGCAGGGAAACCATTTTGGTTTAAAGCTAAAACCTTCACAAATTATATAAAGTAACTTGATGACCTATGTAACTTTTTAACATACTTGCACCAACTTAAAAAACACATATGTCAATGTGAATCAGTGTTTTCTTCAGTTCTGGCCAGTGGTTTTACACCAACGTTGCCCGACTTGCGCGTCTCTTAAATGTTCCTGCGTCACACCACCAAACCGGGTGCTGCCAGTTATCAGCTGAAGTCGGTCATCTTACGCCCAACAAATAGTGATCAATTCATTTGGTCAAAATGTCTCTGGTTGTGCAAAAAACATTGACGTTTTCACAAACCACCCAAATAAAACGATATTGGTGTTTTGCAAGCCAAGGGGAAAGGGAAAGGAGAAGTTTGTGGCTCGCTCAGCTGGATCAAAACATCTAGGGGAAAAGCTTAAATCATTTGCCGTGTGTTTCGTACGTTTTGTGACCAGTCGGTGTAATTACTCATTACCCAGCAGTTTTGTTGATCATCATTATTATATAAGTATTTCGTGGCTTTTTAAGCCATGATTCACGTTGATGTCTTGATGGCGCTGCATGCTGTGTTTGGACTGCAGCAAACAGACCTGACTCATAACGTGTCCTTCATGTTTCCTCCTACTGCTGCACATGTTCAGACGTTTGTTAAAACAGTTTGTTTCTGTGCGACGTGTGCTCGTTTTCCTCGTATCGCCCCGTGCTGCGCTGGGTTCATGCATGCTCCCAGGTTTTTATTCTTGTGGCATCTTTGCGTTGCATTTCTGTTTTTCTTGTTTATAATTTATCTGATTTCCAAGCGTGTAGAGGGCATCAGGTCCCCTGAGTTGCAGTGACTCGACAGGAAGAAGACCAAATAGTTAACCGGATAAGTAAGAGACATTACAATCAACGACCTCTTTGTGACGGCCGTATATTATTGATTACATTTAGTTTTTTGTTTTTTCTTCACTCCTTCCTTTTCTCAAACTGTCTCTATACATATCAGTATGAATGCATGCCCATTATGGTCACAGATCCAATACTTTCCGAATTTGATTTCGGTTGAAACGTAACAGGGTTTAACTAAACATTAAACATTCATTCCCCATGATCATGGAGCTTACAGCAGATAAAGTAACCTGAGGATTGCGTTTTTTAATTGACTAAACATAAAATGAGCCACGATTCTCTGACAGTTTTGCGGGGAAGGCTGAGCATCCAGGAATAAATGGTGTCCAATGGGCCTTTCTGCCACTGCGTAATAAAACTCCGATTCCAAAAACACAACTGTAAATCTAATGAATCTAATGAAACTAATAAAACCGAAAACAAATCAAAATCAGTCACTGCAATTTAATGCCACTAGCTCGTTTATGAAAAACGAAACACCCACCCCCCCCCCCCAAAAAAAAAACAGTTAATGGAGGAAGGAATAAATTAATCCTCAGACATGTTATTTGACCAAATTATATTTAATGTTAAATTGGATTCATTTTCTAATTATTTTTAGTGAATTTTATTTTCTTCCATCTTGCTTTGTATCAGACCCTGACCAGAAATGCTTTTGAACGTTCAGTTCTCAGTAAGATCGTTATTGAGATGCCCACTTTCCTCCCCGTTTTCTGTGGAAATAATCTCCCGTTTTGTAAATCACTGCGGATGCAAACGTGAAAACTACACAAATGTTTGTAAAATGGCTTGCGAAGCAAAACCGGACTTATTCGAAACTGCTACAGTTTAACACCAAAGAAGAATTAGACAATCTTTGTTTCTTTTTTAAAAAAAATGTATTGTATTAAATGGGGACTGCAGGAGTCTGTAGGTAAGAAATGAAAGGCTTATAACCTTCTAACAGAGCCTTACTTTTTTTAAAATCCCAAACTAGCCCTTTAAGTTCAGCTTATCAAAGTCCGTTTGTCATCTGCATTATTTAAAAGGACACCTTATCAGCGAGGACCAGCTTGTATTAGCCTCCTGCGCCGTGTGCACAACACAATAATGTCCTCTGCTGTTCCACATTAGCCCTGGTGTCTGTTTCAGCAGCTCTCTATCCATGTATTGATGCATGTCTTCCATCGATCCCAGCAATGATTTGCCATGCAATCCATTATCCATCTGTCTGTTTCGGCCGCCTGTTAAATGATCCATCAGCCTGAGCTATTAACAGGACTAGTGGTGAAGTCCAAAGGTTGTTGGTGACCCGCATTTAAGGAAAGCCGCCTCTTTCGTGGCGGCTTGTGTTTCAATTTGGGGAGATGTTCGCGGAGCAGCAGCACTGGGTGTTTATTTGAAATGCTTTAATTACGGTGGTAGGAACGCTGGTGTCCAGCCATTAGCGGCAGCGCTTGAGCCAACAAATTAAGCAATAAAATCATATTTTTGTGAATCTCACATCATTTAAAATGAAGCTTTAAACCTTTCAGTGGCTGTCTGTGCTGCTTTTTGTGTGCTGTCATTACTGGATCGATCAGTCAACAACATGACAGGGCGTTTTTTTCTTTTTTTTTTTTCTAGGTGGAATTAAAGTGCACCGATGACGGCCTCCAGCAGAGGCCAGAGATGGGACTAATGTCAGCATTCACAAACCCAGAACACTGATTCAGGCAAAAACGTGGGAAAAAAATCTCAGATATCTGCAACGCAGTTTAAAATGCTGTAAAAAGTATTTGCCCCTTTCACAAAGTTTTCTCTTTTTTTGTATATAATACATAATATATAATACAGAGACAATGTAAGTAATTAAAATTTGTTTAAATGGTTTCATTTAATGAGAAAAACTAGTCCAAACCAATGTATGGAAAAAAATAAACAAAAAAATTGCTACCTAACCCTAATAACTAGCTGTGCCACCGCAGGAAGCAACATTAGCCACCAGACGTTTGTGATGAGTTATTTTACATTGCAGGAATCGTGTCCCACTGCAGAAATTAAAATAAACATATTTCCACCACAGTTTACTACTGTTGATGCGAGGAGTGGCCATATTAAAACGCAGAGTCGGCCTTCCAAGTCGTAACTGGGGGTAGTCGGAGTTGCGTCCACTTTCCCAGTTCCAGCTGCAACTGGGACGCAGAATGACATTCCCTCAAAGTAAACTAGTTCGCTTATATATATATATATATATATATCAATATATATATGTAAAAGCACAGAATTAAACTTCACTCAAAAGTCATTCATTTTAAACTAAATATTACCATTTGAAATACTGGATCATATATTCTTTTCCCCCCAATGTTTAGTGTGTTCAGTGTCAGACCTTCTTCTTGTGAGGTCATACACACAATCGACTCGCTGCTGTGGGCTTCACAAGCTTTCTACGATGTTTCTCCGTAGTTTGGGATCCATTTTGTTTTCCTTAACCAAGATGTCGACTTCAGGTTGTCCTCCGTTGCTTCATCGGTGCGTCACGTTGAACTTTCCACTGCATGTTGCTGCTCTGTGGTTTCTGCTAACGTGCTTTTCTCCCTGCGTGGATAAGACAGTACGCATGTACACATGTAGGGATCGTACTCTTTGGACTGTATATTCAAAAAGTAATACGAATTATTTAGTAAATAGTCACCCTTTCACATGTATGTCTTTGCTTTCTGTTTTCAAAGCCACAGCAGTGAATGAAGCAATTTTTGTATTTTTTTCCCCCTTCCATGCCGTTCTCTGTCTTTACTCTATTTTCATTAAAACTTCATACATGAGGAGGAAAATGAATAAAGGTAAAAAATATTGATAGAAAAATAAGGCTGCTTTGTTAGCGAGACTTCCTTTCAAATTCCTTTTGATGCTGATTTTGACACTACTGCCACCTACTGACCGTAGGTATTGCATCATTTCTGAATCCAGAGGCTGTGTAGAAGCACTTTTTTATTTCTGAAACTGAGAATAGTCTGAGATTATAGTAAAATAGGCAATATATGTAAATTCAGAAGAAAAAAAAAGAAGATGAGAACTGCTTGGTCATCAATCTGAAACAAATCGAGGATCCTGTGACATTCTGTAGTCTTCACATGACCACAGCAATAAACAGAGAAATCCACCACAAACACAAACGCACAACTTTACTATAAAATAGCTGAAATACATTTGAATAGTTTTGGGGGTTTATTTTGTTGCTTCATTATTTGAGAAGTATGTGGGTTGGGCTTTTTTTGGGGTAACACTTGCGTCGTACTGCAGGAACACGCTTTTGAAGAAACAAAGAAAATACCACCAGGCAAACACAGATGTGACACATTCAAGACAGGCGAGAGGAGCGGAGCGGAGAAGAGGGGGAGTTCAGATTGAGATGCAAGATGGATTCATATGTATTCATGAATTCAGTCAGAAAAGTCAAACGGAAGCAGTATGATAATCTCCCAGTAATTGCATTTTCCCTCCAACAGTTTTTTTCTTCTTTCTTTCTTTTGTTGTTTTTGGGGAGGAAAGCTGAGAGCCACATCCTGAGACATGTGACGGGCAAAAAGAAGCGACATAGAGAAGATGCTGTCGCAGCATGTAATGGCGGTCAATCCTCACCAGGGTCAAGTGGCGGTTCCGCCAAATCCAGTGGCGTCACAGAGCAGAATGATGGCTATCGTTAGTTATTGGGTGGCCACTTATATGTTTAATTAAGCAAGGCAGACAGCAGATAATGGCAGTATTGACTAACCAAGTTGCATCACATTTATCTTCTGCTCCAGAGAGAAAAAAGAGGCAGATTTGTTAAGAGTTACAGTATTATATCCTGATGAGACAGGAAACATGCACCCACATTAACTCTTCGTGGTGTAGACTTAACAGGTTTACGCCAAAATGTGTACGAAAACATTTTGGTTCATATCGACATGATGGCATCCCAGATTTGGAGGCTGCACATTTGTGATGATGTTCCTGTTCCTGCACTGACAGGTCTAACGAAGGCGTCCCCCAAAATCCCCACACCACCAACAGCGTTCTCAACAATTGATTTAAGCCATGAAGGATCTATCTTGACATGCTTACCCCAGATTTTGACGTTACAATCTGAACAGTGCAGCTGAGGTCAAGACTCAAGGGCACGTTCCAACATTTTCCAAGCTGGCATCAGGGTTTTTTGCAGGTTACACCAACTAAAATTTCAGACTTTTTAAGACCATTAAGAGTTAATTTCAAGACCTTCATCTCCACACAAACGTACAAACTTCATCCAGCCAGCTGGCGATACATTTGGATATCCTAGCTATTTAACTAGCAAAGGTATGCTAACATTGAGTTACAGGTAGTCAACTGCACAGAATCCAATGAAGATGTTTGTGTGTCAAGCAAACGTTTGGCTGATGGAAAGGTTCCAGGAGAAAAAAAATACATAGAATATACCAGATTAATAGTTGTGTCAAGACAAAAAGAAGAGAGAAACATCCAGGGGACCTTTTTTTTTTAATAAAAAAAAAAAAATACTGTCAGGCCTGTTTCATACATGTCAGTCCACTGGATACATGTCAACATCCTCTCGTCTGGAAAGTGCTGACGCCGCTGCCCTGCTGTCCAGCGGCACGCTTCAGCTGCGTGAACTTGGATTTAGCTCAAGGGTATAGCCACCCTGCTAATGCGATGTAGCTCGGAGAAGGAAACAAATTGGCCTGACGTCTCATACGCTGCCTTGTCTTGATTGCGTGATGGCTTCTGCTGCTAATGTGTTACGATGGGTAGACCTGTGCGTGGAGGGAGACAGATGTGTGTGTGCGTCTCTCTCTCTCTCTCTCTCTCTCTGTGTGTGTGTGTTTGAGAGGGGGAGATAGAGAAAGAGAGGGAGGACGGGGGGAAGGGGCTCAGTCTGCAAGATCAGCACAAGTGGAATTGCATTGATTCAGTTAACTGCAGAGTTGGAGCGTGATGTGGAATTCTGTTTATCAAGGGTGGAGTTTACACGCTCGCCTCCATTTTGATCCCATTTTCTTCACCGTATTCATAATCAGTCCCGGCTGTCTTACTCTAAGCAGCAAAACAGTAGATCAGCTTTATGCATATCGCTTAGCTCCACCTGGAGGTACAACGCTTTCAATAAAATTAGCACAAAAAAAAAAAAAAACTTGTTTCTTACTAATTTGACAGCTCGGATTAAACGTCTCCTTAATATGATGCATTGTGTGTATGTATTACTCTGCTGTAAAGCAAATAAAAGGAGTGCTGGCCCAAGTCGCCATATATGTGATGGCACTGGCAGATCCACACTGCAAACATCATCATAATCTGTATTAATCTTCCAGATCAGAGGCAAACAAGCAACATGGAGCTCTGTAAATCACCGGGAAGTGAGCTGCAGTGCCGCTCCAAGTAAACACCGGCTCGTGTTTCACATTCAAACCCAAGGCCAGAAACGACGTCTGCTGAATCCTAACAAACCGCTAAAAACGTTGTATTGATTTAAAGGAACAAAGCTCAAAAATCACACTGCTAAGTGGCAGAAAACATGGAAAGAGACTGAGAGGAGGAAATGAAGAAAAGATCAACTAAAAAAAGGTGTGGGCCTGCTTCATTTGTTACACAGAAGCTGAGTGATGTTCACATGTAATAAATCTACTTCTAATCAGATCATAGAGTTTTCTTTCTTTCTTTTTTTTTTTGAAAGACAAATCCTTCTGCTTGTTGTTTTTTTTTTTTATCTGTAGAAAAGTCATGCAGGTGCAGCCTGCTCAGTTTTTTCTTTCTTTTTTCTTTCTCGACTCTGAGGGGATACATGTATTTTAAATTAATGAGTGTCTATTTTAAACATTCATTTAAACCGGGCACGCGAGGAGACGACATATATTTTCTTTTCCCTCTGTTCCCCACCACCACCGCCGCCACCTTTCGGCTCCTCATTTCTCCGTCTGTAGCTGTGGGGAATTTGTCTCCAAGGGTTTATCATGACTGCCTCCTATCCCCACCACCATCCCCTCCTCCACCCACCACCCCGAGTCCTGGTTTGTCATTTTGCTGATCCCGACGCTTTTTCATATTTCAGCATTCTTATCGTCCACGGGCAGTAAGATGATCCATTTCACTTATTTCTCAGAAGTGTGACTGTAGCCTAAGTCAATATCTACAGAGCAAATTCGGAGAAAGACGACGCAGCCAGCTGAGGATGGGGGCGGCTAGTTAGTGGTGGACCCTCTACGTCTTTTTTTTTTTTTTCTATCTAGTCAGCAAGGGTAAAATGTCAAGCATTTCTTAGGGAAGCGGCTCCATAGGATTCCATTCGAAGCTTTAATCTTAATTGAGAGCATCGCACATTGATATTCCATAGGCTTCTTTGCCCTTCGCCTCTCAGCTACTTTCATTTGGAGGACAGCCGTACTGCGCTACAGCGTGGGGATTGCTTTGTCAGACAGCCAAGAGGCCAAAGGCAAGGTCACCCTCTCTTTGTGACGGCGGCTCACTGTGGACTGAAGGTGTCACCTCTTTTCGTGCTTGTCAGAGGGTTTGCAAAAAAAAAAAAAAGAAAAACAAGGAAAAAGATACTTCAAGTTTTCTCTCAAAGTGAAATTCAGATTTCTCTTTGACGTTTCAGCCAAAGATTTCACTTTTTTGCGTCGAACATTCAGATTGTTTTTGCACATTTACAAATCCTTGCAAAGGTATTCAATCTACCTTTTTGTTGAATTATGTGTGACAGAACAACGCAAGTAAAAGCATGTTGGGTGTTAAAACTGTGGGCCGGGGGCTATTTGTGGCCCTCCGGAGGATTCCGTCCACAATTCACGAATGTAGCGAATTCGTCATCAATTCTAGATTTTTAGACTCAATTTTCTTAAACAGAAATACTTTGTGTTGTTTTGGCAATGTATTTAAAAAAAAACTATCGGAGTAATACTCCCCCCAAACACACACAAAAAAAGTTGTAAAAACGTTTTACTTGTCATTAAAAAAAAGCATCAATGCTGCAAAATCATTATTATTATTAGTTTGGACTGGCGATAATTTACAGCTCATTTTCTCCAATGATTTGGCTACTTTGCTTTATTAAAATATCCATTTAGTATATTATTGTAGAGATGAACATTTTTCAGTTTAAATTAAAAAAGAAAAGTGGCCCTCGATTTCTCACAGCTTGACATTTTTGGTCCTTATGGCAAAATGTCAAAAAACTACAATTCTATGAGAGAACAAATCTGAGCTGCTCCAACAACAACTGTTTTATTGAACCAGTTTTAACATTTTACTTCGTTTGCTGGTTGGAGTCCCTCAGCATGAAAAATATGACAAATGAAAAGTCTTACAAGAACCATAAGTTAGTCTTAGTGACCCTGATACTACACTATTATCATACTATGGAATAATTATTGACCTGATTGGGTATCCTGGTTGAATCATGTGTGTTCTGTGTTACTATCAATTGTAATTTTTTTTTAGCTGCCTGCAAAACAAATTGCCCTGTGGGGGAGAATAAAGTTTATCTTTACCTTGACTTCCTGTATTCCAAGGTTTGCTCTCTATCTTAATTCTTGTTCTGCCTCTTTAGAGGTTTCCCTCCAGGATTGCTCTGTAATTAACTTCATGATTTCCTCACCCTGCTGAGAAAAAGCTTTGTGCTTCTTTCAAGATGCGGATGTTGGGCTCGTGACGATGTCAGTTTCCCCCTCATTTGGTTTCCCACAGGCCAGATTTGTTGAATGAACGTCTAATAGTTGCTCTCTTCTGAGCTGATTAATGGGATTGATCGCGATTTAATTGATTATTGAAGTAATTGTAAACTAATTCAGCAACCGACTAACCGTTAACTGGAGGATTCAGACTCAGAAAAGGCCAGTTGATGAGAGAAAATGTTCTGAGTAATAATCAAGTCAAAACTGTGCAAACATGTACATTTTACATTTAATATAAAAACCTGTCTGTAAATATGTCGTAGATATTTACAGACATTTATGGTTGAAATTCTGTAAAAAAAAACAACAAAAAAAAACTCTTATTAAGCAAATTTTGTTATCCAATTATTAGTTAACCCCAAAAATAATAAACATATGTTGTCAAGCAGAAACATCTGAGCTTTTCACATGTTGATGTTAGGATTTTATTTAGCTGCAGATGTATCAATAAAACGATTGAATTATTTATTTGCATCTCTTAATATATTTTTTTGTATAAAAAAGGCTTATATGAAAAATCTGCAGAAAGTGCCATTTTTTTGTCAAAATGATCAATTGTCAAAATAACTGATAAAAATAATAAATTATTGAAATAATCATTAGTTGCTGCTATAGTTCTTTTAAAAGTATTTCCACCTGAGCTGTAAATCTCATACTAACGTTGCACAATGTTAAAAAAAAAACAACAACAACAAAAAAAACAATATTCATATTTAATGTTGCGATCTGACTGGGTTTATCCAAGTTGCTGAATACAGAGAGTGGGCCACTTACAAATTCATGCCACACTTTTCAGATTTATATTTGCAAAATGCTCTGTAATGCAAAATCTCCACTAAACACGGTAAGTTTGAGGTTGTTGGGTGAAAAAAAGTTGAACGAGTATGAATACTTCTGCCAGAGACTCTAGTGAGTCAAGAAACTTTCCTGCACATGATGTAAAATAACGCTTTGATTCTAATTAAGTCACTTCATTGAGGAGAAAAACTGTGTCGGAGAGCTCCAAATTTAGCTCCCTGTGCCTCACAATGAGCGCACTTAGTCCCTAAACAATGGAGGAGGGGGGAGGCTAAGTGGCAGAGCAGATGCAGCGATAAGGCCCTCGTCTTCAGCGACGGAGAGCAGGACGGTGCGGGACACCAGCACTGCCACCACCCTGTGGGAAGACTCGTCATGCCACCTTTCCAGGGGAGAAACTGGAAACTTTCACAGAAACTGTTTACATCTGGGCACAAGGCCCACATCCACGAAACTGACGACCGAGCTTGCCCCCATTTCTCATGCTGCGGCTGCTGCTGACACAGGCCGAATGCAAGCAAAGAGATGGCGGCGCAGATACGTGCGAGCGCGGCAGGGCAGCCTTAGGGGTGAAAGCACAACAAGCAAAAAGATGAAGGCTGATAAACCTGCCGTACTTCTGTCATCAGTCTGAAAACACCGCTGGGAGTGCCAAGGTTTTCTGGGACCCAAAGCTCACCCTAAACTGACTTTGGGCAGAGATGGCGACTTGAGTTTGAGACTGAAACTTCAATCACACCTAAGTTGCGAAAATTAAAGATTTGAGACTCGACTTAGGGTGTTTGGTCCGGTAAACACAGCTCGTCTACCAAAACTGCGACATTTCTAAGGTTTCCAGCTGCTGCCGCTTGCTTTCACACTGCATTATGTCAAATGAACCAAAGCCCCTGAAAAAGCTGTTGACCTCCCCGCCTGTGGTGGCGCTACAACAAGAATCACTGAAGCAGTCGTAGCAGGACTTCTCTAATCTTTGGCTAAAAACAACCAGCTGTTTCTCCTGCTAGTGCTAGCATTAGCACGCATGTTTGTCGAGGTTGTTCGACTAAACAGGACTGGTGTGGACGCACCTTTAGCCTCCAGGTCTGAGACCGAAGGGAACTGAAGATTCCTGTCTTTTTAAATGAGTGCCCTTCTTTATTAGCCACTAACGTTAGCAAATTATAGCTACGTTAGCTGTAGCTTTATAACGATAAATACATGACAGCTCTTCAACTGAACGCTGCAATAAATGACTTTGGTTCACTTAGGAAACAAAGTGAACGTAGCTTACCTTCGACATTCTCCCGCCGTTAAGTTAGCTACGACGTAATGAGGTCACTTCCTGCTGAAAATCTAACAATAAAAGCTCGTCGTGTTCCACTCATCCAGAGGTCAACACGTTGATTTAATTGCTGCACTTCGCCTGGTTCGTTATGTTGTAAATGAAGTATGGCTTTTGTTTGACATGAGTGTCTTTGTCCTTTAGAAGTGAAAAAAATATGGATTTTAAGTATTATTAAAATATCAGGGTGAGGAGAAAAAATAACCTTCCAAATTGTAATCGAGTGGAAATTCAATATTATGCGGTTTTAACACCTTTCGTTTCTTAAAACATGATTATTATTATTTTTTTGTAAATATAATTGGGAATAACCACACATAACCGATTTTCAAAAATAAAGAGCAATTTATAGCTGATTTTTGGATGATAATTAAATTTTCAGAGTGAGAGATGCACTAGGTGTCGTGGATTCAATGTAAAAATGTTTAACTTCAGTCATTAGAGACTTGAGATTATTGACTCTGAGATTTGACTTGGGGACAAAAATGACTTGCGAACGTGTCTGACGTCTTCTTATGGGAACAACCCACATACTAAACTGCAAATGCATTTTCCTTATAAATGTGGCACAATTTAAAGGCACAATTTGAAATGGTATATTTTTGTGCCAGGAATCTCTGTTACAACACAAACTTCAAATTTTTTTGTTGTGACCCCTCCTAGCTTATTTCACTAATGCTCTGGACCGGCTAATGAGTCATTTTAACCGTATTTTAGACAGTTTCCTGAAGGCAACGTGTTTAGGTCCAACACTGCAGCTGAGCTTCTTCACCTCCACATCAAGACACGGCACCACAATTAGAAGTTTCTTTCTTTTTCTGTACAGCGGGTGCAACATCTGAAGGGTTTATCAGGTAATCAGTGTTTGACAAAGCTTCAGAGAAGCTGCTCCCGTTTCAAAGCCCTCTCTCCTGGTGGGAAAACTCAGTGCTCCTGCTTTCCACCGTCCCGTCCAGCCAGAGCCCGGCCGGCGTCCGACAACAAAGCTGCCGAAGTCCTCAGCAGGACTTCACGAAAGAATCTTTAAAGAAAGAGGTCACTTTTTAAAACACGGATCAATAAAATCTATCCCCCCACGCGCAGCGATCCTCCTCTCCTTCCACCGCTTTGTAACTTATCAGCAAAAATTGGGCACACTATCCGAGATATGGATCCACTTTGTAATTCTTGTTTTGTTTTGTTTTTTATATCTATATATATGTGTATATGTGGTCACATTTCCCTTTTCTTTCAAAGATAACTGCTTGCTAAATCAGTAAAATTTCACAATGGCTTTCTTAAAATAATTTGGTGTCATTAGGTCATAAGGATGCCTGGCAGTGTTTATTTAAGGAAACCTGGAGGGGAGGAGCAGAGTCTGTTCGTTTTTTTTTTTCTTCTTTTTTTTTTGTGGAAAAAGTGCAGCATCGCTCGTCTCATGAGTCAAGGCTGCAGCTCGAGTCTTCACGATTTAAATATAACCTCACTCCCCGTTAGCGCTGTCACTCACAGGCCGATTGTAACTGTTTGACCTCATCCGCCACGTTCCCCCTGCAGAGACCTGCAAAAGTATTCACACCCACTCAACCTCTTCTTTTTCCCTCTTTTTAATAAACCTTTTATCACTTTACAACCACAAATTTAAATGCACTTTTTTTGGATTGTCACAATAAGCAAACAATTCATCGCATAAGTTCAAATGAGCTTCATAATTTCCATTCCGATGAGTTTCTTTCTTTTTTTTCTTTTTTTTTAGGCCAGTTTTGTTCCAGTTTTGGTTGGTGTTTTTATTTTGGATATTTAATACATCTTCAGTACAGTTCATTGGTCTTTAATCAACATATTACTCGGAAATGGTCCTAAAACAGCGACATTATCGTTTATCGCTATAATTTCTGGGACAATTTATCAACTAGCAGAATTCGCTATCCCGACAGGCCTGATTGTACGTGATAAACCAGAGTAGTGTATGCTTGAGAAGTGAAAGGCAAATTACACTTTTGAATTATTTATTCATTTTTTGTCAAATCAAATCTGAAAAGTGTGGTGTGGATTTGTATTCAGGGTTCTGCCAATTTTTCTGCACAAAACGTAACAAGATCGGCTGCATGTTTAGTTTTCGTCCTGCTCAAGTTGAACCAAGTTTCTGGTTTTTAGCTCCATCTTTTATCAACCAGCCTCCTTGTCTCAGCTGAAGTAAATACTCCCCTCAGCCGCGCACTGCCACCACTGTGTTCCAATGTGAGGATGCCAGTGATGGACAGTGTTCCTCGTATTCTGAATAAAATCACCAGTATACATATATTCACTGTACATATTTTGAGGCAAACTGAAAACAATTTATTTAGTTTTTGTAGTCCAATAGTAGTTTTCTTTGTTCCATTCTGTCAAGAAGGCCACAGTAGTGGAGCACACAGTTCACAATAGTTGTCCCTGTTTGCAGATAAATCCAGCTACTTTTTCTTCTTTTTGGTTTCCTGCAGCTCCTTCAGACTAGCCGTGGACCTTTTGCCTTGCTTGTCTCTTGAACTCTAACATCACCCGTCAGTTTGGCTGGATGCCCTCTTCGGGTTGAACAGAGCTCCGTGAGATGTTCAAAAAAATTCCTTTCTAATTATTGTTGTTATTAGTCTTCATAGTGCTGTTTGTTCACTAATGTTGGTCTGTCGCATAAAATCCCCATAAAACACGTTGAATTTGTCAGAATGTTTTAAAGCAGTCCAGTCCAAACCGTTTGTCGCTGGTGCCAAAACTGGCAAACTTGAATTTCCGACAGTCCAGAAATTAATTAGATTTAAAAGGCAAAAATAATATTTGTCTTTGTCTAGTTTCACCTGCCCGATAATAAACAACATAGTTATGAAATCTATGACTTCTTAAAGATCGATTATATTAAAAAAAGTTTCGGACTGTTGCCTTGTTTAAAAAAAAAGATAAATATAAAATTTCCACATTTTTGAAGTTGTTTCCTGATTGGTTGGCTAAATCGTTGGCCCCAGGCAAATGACCCCAGGGTCACACTTTGGACACCCCTGGCTTAAGGGGTGTGAATGCTTTTGCAACAGAGTAGCAAAGGTTTTACTAAAAAATAATCATGTCCTCCCCACCATCCACAGATTATCTGAAAATTAGTCATGTTTTTTTTGACACTTGTTTGTCTGAGGTTTCATTTGCGCTCCAGAAGACACCATGAAGAGCCATAACCACCTCTAGTTAGACGGATTAACCATTCCCAGCACATGATGGCTTCCAGGTGGGTTTGGTTGGAAATCAGGGGCGGCCCGCTCTTGTTGGATAGAGCGGTTTCTGCTCGGCCACGTGCGGGTCGTAAGGTTCTTTACACCCTTCGCTTATGATCTGCAATTTCACCTCACTGTGATCATATGAACGGCGCTATATTGGCCTGTAAAGTTATTTAACGGTCATCTGCAGCGCATGATGGACAGTAAAAGACGGTGCAATCCGGTACACCATCTCAACCTTAAAAGGTTGATGTCTGTGGTAAAGTTTTAACAACCGGTATTAAAAAAACAAAAAAAAAAACATCTCGAGCAGGTGAACATGCCATCATGTTGGACTGATGATGATGTTATAGAGTCACGAATCTTCTTGTGTGAACGACGGCGTTTGTCGTTTATTGTGTCTTGTTCAAGTGGAAATGGACTAACTGGGAATCCCGTGATTGTGCAGCTTTGACGGTTGGGAAAATAGAGTTGGGATAGTTAGTACACACATTTGATCAAAAACCTGTGCTTCTCAATCTGCGGCACTGCTGCCGATTGAGTACCAGTAATGGCAACCTGAGAATAATTTTAGCGTCAACTATTGTTAGGTTTTAAAAAAAGAAGAAGCTGAGTCGTTTGAGAAAATGGTCTCTGCTTCAAACAGATACTACTCAAAGGGGAAGTGCAGCAGACAATGTTGTGAGAACGCCCTCGCTGAAAGTGAAGGAGACGACGGTGAACCAGGAACATGTGCTGGCGCTGCCGACGCAGTGACATCTGAACTCAGAACCTGGATCTGGGAATGACAGGAAACCCAACCGAACCGTGCTCCATCTGCAAGTCAGAAAACCAGTAGTTTACCAATTGTTGTTCTGCCACCAGTGTTGGTCTGCAGGCGTTTTAGACATTCAACAACCGACGCCGTGGTGTTCAGGCTTTCATCCATGGAAGCCAAAACCGTTGCGATGAAAGCAAACATATTTTTTAAGTTTACAGATACATTTGTTTGGCATTTATAATTCAATCTGCTCAATAAACTAAAGTAAATGTGCAAGATTTTATAGCAATGAAAGGATTTGTAAGTCATTGTTGATCCAAAACATACAAGGTGTCTTGAACAATCATGTTATTAAAAGGCTGGCATACTGCTTATATTTTTGGGGATTGATTGTGGGATAGAATTTTTTTTTTTTGGTTCACCAACAACAATGGGACGTGGGTAATTCTTTCTTCTGGACTGCTTGCTATTTTAACCAATGAACCTGGTTAATAATAGAAATGATTTTTGTTTTGTCCGGTATTGCAGTAAGGGGCCACACAATCATCCAGAGGACCACAAATAGGCCCCGAGCCGCACTTTGGACATCCCTGAACTAAGGGAACGTGCTCGCGATCCTAAAAGTAGAAAACAACAACAACAGTAAAAAAAAGTATTACTGTTATGGTCCAGCAGCCGTGTTGAATTTTGATATTAGATTTTATGTAAAATCTCAGGCTTGGTACATGGAGGGTGTTTTCTTTTTTTTTTCTTTCTTTTTGTTTTATAAAACAGTCAAATTTTTAGCCATTTGTGCCTCACGTCCACATGGAAACAGTGTTTTTGGGGAGCCAGAATGTTAATATATTTTTTAAAGGGGTTCCGAAGTGAAACTTTGTGTGGAAATGTACAAGTAGAATGAATTTTAAGTGAGCTGCGCCGATCCTACATCTTGAAGAAAAAAAATAAAAAATCAGGGTTACAGCTGCCAATAAGCCATTAAATTAAACCAGTTTTAAGCCAAGTCACACTTCATTCATACCTAAAGCTTCCAAAATAAGTAAATCTCATATGAACAGTAACCATGCTGCTCCAATGTTTTTGCTCGAGCATAACATTAGCGACTGATCAATAATCTCTTGCAGATGTTATGACCTCAATCTACATCTTTAAATGCTGAAAAAATGTTTATATTTACTGGTTGAAATTTCTTTAAAAGGCTTCAATAAAAGCATTATCCCCTACATCTCCATGGAAACACTGAAAGAGGAAGTTGGAGCTTCCTTTAAATATTTCCACTTATGTTAGCGGATTTTATTAATGCATTTTAATGCAAACTGTGTAAGACACTGTGACATTTAACATCGGTGGCTGGTTTTAAACAAAACTCCTGAAAAGAAAAAAAAAAGCATCTTCATTACACACAATTTGCTTCAAGCATCATTTTGATGATTAAGAAATAATGATGAGAAACAAAACAAAATGCAATTACACAAGATAAAAAAAAAAAAAAAAAAAAAGGATTTCTATGGCCTAGACTATCACAGGGACAGACGGGCTCAGCAAGGAGAGTAAAATACAAAAGTCTGTATTGCTAAAGAAACCGATTATGAAATGTCTGGTTAATGGCATATCCAGGCGTTTGCATGGAAAGTTAAGTGGAAGGATAAGGTTTGGTAATAAATGTGAACAAGCAGCAGAGATGACCACAGACTGGTAGGGTCTCTGACGAGCTGTGGAAACACATTTCCTGTATGTCCGCCGGCCTGAGCGTTGGTACGTGCAGGTTGGGAGTTGGAACGGGTCGGACTTTAAAAGCGCTGCTTTCACTTACTCACCACGCTGCTGAGTAAGTGAAAGAAAGGCTCGCTCTGGTGTGATTCAGCTCTCATTCTGACTCCCCGACAAAATGTCTGGATTGTTCTAGTCGTTGCTTTGGTTTCCATGCAATCATGCGCTCGCTTGCAACATTTTCACAGTACTTGTTCTGCTGCCACTTGTTCCACACGTTCCAAGAAGCGAGCAGATTTGAACGCATCACACAGGAAGAGCTTCATGAACAAACTGGTGCAAAAGAGGCGAACATGATCGTGGAAATGCACCCAGAACAGAGATAAAAAACCAACTGTATGAAATTATATTTTACTGTTGTATAGTAGTATTGTTTTTTTCTTTTTTTAGAAAAAAAGATAAAGTATAAAATTACATCTGGATCTGATGGACCAATGAGAATTTCCCTGAATTTTTTTTTTTTTTTTAGGTCTAAGTGACTCTGATTATTATCCATCCCAAATGTCTCTCTAAGTACTGTGACAAACCCAAAGTCCTCTTTGTTGATTATTTTTTAAACGCAAACCGACCATGAAGGGAAAATTAATGGCACTTTTGTTTTGAATCTGACAGAAAATTACTATTTTAAAAGATTGCCACCATTTATGCTTCATATCAAATATCAACAACCTTTAATTAATTAATAATTTTTTTTTTTTTTTTTTTTTTTTTTTAGAAAACTCAAAGAAGTACCTGAAAATTCTGTTTGTTGATGTGTTTACTGAAGAAGGGAAAAAAAAGGTAGACATTTTCAGTTTTGATGCTTTTAATAAGAAAATATTTTTTGTTTCAGTATTTTATCAAAATGTTATTGGTCAGATTTACCTATTAATGTTATTGTTGTTGTTACTGAGCTGTGTCAATTATTCAAAGCAACTGAAATTATAGTTTTTAATGAAAAGTGACTGCTGCTACTCCACTGAGTTTGTTTTTCCAGGTATCTGAAGTCATCCAGAACATGTGATGTCTCAGTCAATTTGGCCCTGCAGAGATATGCTGTGATTGATTTAACGAATGAGACACTGAGTGAGGGGGTTCTGAACTGACCAAAGGTTGAAGTCGACCTTCATTTGAGGATTTGTTTTTTACAAAATAATATAAAATAAGATAGTAGACGAAGCAAGAGGCTCTTGGCCAGGATTTTCTTGCAACAAGAAATGTTTCATCTCAGTTAGATTTTCCTGGTGTTAATGATAATAATAATTAATAATAATAGTGTTTGCCTGTGAAGATAAGTTGAGTAGACAGGAATTATACATTTTGAATCAGATGCCATTGGGACCAAAATGCAGAAGCATTCGGTGACTAAACTCACACGGCAGTTTCCAGTTTCCTGCAGCTTCGCTTCTCGGATTGGAAATGAAAGAAAATGAAAGAACTATAGGTGAACTGACGAACTTGATTGTTTTAAAAGCGACTGGTTTTAAATCAGGTTCAGACGAGAAGTAAACGTGGCGCGCTAACCCACGAACGTCCATGTGGAGTGACCTCTGCCGACTATTATTATCATTATTATTTTAAATAAAAGCACCTTTCTTCTTAAGCTTTTACTACTGGATCTAATTTCCAGATTCAAAGCTGCACAAGTGTGTCTTAAAAGATTTGACACCATTCGCTGTCTTTGTAGCTTGTGCATAAGTGTCTGTGCAGGGAGATAACTTGCGGTCAGGCTGCTGTGAATAAACTGCATGAAGCTGATTTACGAGAGTCTGAAACAACAGCCCGTCTGAAACTCAAAGCGAACCGTCATCACGCCCTCGATAAGCCTTGTTGTTTGCTTGTAACCTTTCATTTAATTCTTTTTGAGAAGTCTTTTTGTTTGGTTCTTTTCCATTAAAAAAGCCAGAACAAAGTAGGCTACTTCCTGTATCTTAGCCACAAGCAGATCAAACAAGCACTCGGGTTCACTATAGGATAAAGGCATGCGTCCTCCTAAATAGATCCCTTTTGACAACCGCAGTCATCTGACTGCACCAAACACTTTTTAACCCCCCCTTTTTATTCCGTTCGCCGGTTATTTTAACGGAGGCTGCACACACGGCGCGTAATCACAGGGAGCGGCGAGGAGGCGACGGACGGCGCGAGAGGCAGAGTGACAAAAGCCTCGAACCAGCCAGAGCCAGAGGCCTTCTGAGAAACCTCAAGAAGGAGTTATGACACAAGATGGACGCCGGCATGACGCATAAGTGGGAGAGTGACACACCCGGTTCCAAGGAGGCCTCGCTAAACTTTGACCAAAACACATGACTCCGCTTCCATATTCGACTGTAAGCGACGCCCACCGAAAGTCAGCGGCCGAAAAAAATAAATAAAAAACACTATTCACACCCCGCGGGTTTTCACTGGCGTTTCGTCGCCTTGGGAACACGGGCCTCGGCGCAACCCGAGGGAGTTGCGCCGAGGTTACGTAACAGAGATTGAGGGCGATGATAACGTGGCCCTTGTCAAAGTGCTTTCATTGTAAACATCTGAAAAAGTATGCACCTCTTCGTTTGATGCCCCAAAATAAAACTGAACAATAATCGCACCATGAATTAAAAGGAGCTCAATGATTTTCATTTGCCCGGCTGGTGAGAGACCAGGTGAGAAATGTCTTCGGTCTGGTGCTTTGGTCTCAACTAGTCACTTTTTTTTTTTTTTTTGAAGGACAGTTTTGCTAATGGAGACCTCAGTTTCCATTTTCTGTGTTGTTTTGGGTGTATTCTTTATTCAGTTTGCATATTTACAATGTCTTAAATGTTCATAAGAAATTACAGCTCATTGATCTTTGAAAATGGTCTCGAAACAACAATGTCATCGTTTACTGCGACATCTTCTGAGATGATTTACCTTCCATCAAAATTAGTTAAATAGCCGTACATTATCCTCAGTAAAAGCAACCGTTCTGTTAACTACACTAAAAAACTGACACTGCACATCACCCATCTACACGGTGATGGCCGAATCATGCCGTGGGAATGCAAGAGGCGGCTAAAGACCAGTGATTGGGTTGTTGCTTCACTTTCCAGCTAAATGTAAAAGCCAGAGCCACAACCGAGGCGGGTTCATGTGTCAGGATGGGCCCAGTTAAAGTCCAGACCCGATCTGGACCTGAAAGCTGAGGCGCGTCCACGCTCGTCATCACACAATCTGACTGAGCCGCTGAAATTTTGCAAAGAAGAACAAGCAGGAATTTCACTCTTCACATGTACTGCAAAGCACTTGGAGATGAAATTGGAGTAAAAGGTGATTCATTATACATGCAACATCTTCAGCATCTTCTGCACTGTCATTTTGAAAACCTTATTGGAAACATTTATAATTGTCTTTCCGCTTCACATGCATCCATGTCTCTGAACATTGAGCTGTTTGTTTTCTCTGCCTCACTGTTCCCGAAAAACCAGAGAGCGTTCCTCTCCTTCCCCTTTTTTTTTACTTTTCCTGGACGAAAGCATGTTACAGATACAAACTGTCCCAGGGGAATTGGACTTTTCCAGCTTTCCAGGTTTTGTCAGATCACACATGCTGGTGACGGAGCCGGGGGGGCCTGACCCTTAATCAGTCGAGCTTTGTCAACAACAACTGAGAGCCACAATTATCTGCCCTATAGATAGGTGGGCTGCGCTCCGGGATCTGGGGGCTGTGGAAAGGGAAGACGCTGTCAGATTGCAGTGGGGGTGGAGGGAGGAGAGAGAGAGAGAGAGTCTGCCTTAACCTCTGTGGCTCGTGTTTCTACTGCGTACTAATGGACCCCTGTCATCATTATGGACAGAAACAGGAGGGCGCCTGCCAGCTGCATGACCCCCATAAAACAGGACAGGAAATCCTCACAGGCAATGAAAGGGAAAAGACTCTTCTCTTCTCTTCTCTTCTCTTCTCTTCTCTTCTCTTCTCTTCTCTTCTCTTCTCTTCTCTTCTCTTCCCTTCTCTTCTCTTCTCTTCTCTTCTCTTCTCTTCTCTTCTCTTCTCTTCTCTTCTCTTCTCTCCTCTTCTCTTGAAATCAGAGAGCATCTCTTGTCCCCGTAGAAGGAAGGAAAGCTGAAGGTGTTGACATTATTGGAATGTATTTTGCTCCTCTCCCAAATACAAGTCATTTTGTAGCTGATCTGGTGGTACGCTTATTTTTTTTTTTTTTTACCCGAGCTTTACCTTTATTACTTGACCTGAATTGCTCCTTCAATTTTTATTTATTTATTTATTTATTTATTTATTTTATGATGTCCTTTCCTCACAGCTGTTTTGTGAAGTGCAACATCATAGTTAATGTGGTGTTTGAGTTTCCCCCCCTTGAGTTTGGCCTTTCGTTTTGGCCAAACCAAACGCTTCCGTTTTTAGTTCCATCAAACCTCGGTGGACGTCTCCGAAAAGTTGTTCCCGAGTCCATTTGCAAACTGCAATATGGCTCAATAGGTTTATTTTTGGTGTAGTGGATTCTTCGACCATTTAGCCCAGAACTGATTTTACTTTGGGTGAAAACACTCTGTTTTTGCTTTTTCTTTGAAGACTGACGCCATTTTTGACCAAAACACCTCTAGGCCACTGACGGCATCTTCTTTCTGAACTTTTCGACGGTGGGGCAATCCCGTGCGGTACGTACGTGGCGCATTAAAGCGTCTGGAAATCGTAGTTGAAGATGAACCAGACTTGCGAAGGTCTGCAACTATCTTCTTGACTGACTCCTTTTGGTCTTTTCATCTTGTCACATGAGGGTTTGTTTTAAAATACATCCACATTCAAATGTTTTGAATCAGTTTACAAAAAAAAAAAAAAAGCATGAAATTGACATTCAGGCTCTCTCAGATTTCTTAAAAGCACACTAATCTCGGAGTGTGTAAAGGTAAATTTTAAATAAAGTATTCTGGTCCTCAGCAAATTGAGTTCATTTTGGTAATCATAGTTTTTAGCCTTAAAACCAGAAAACTTTAACTAGATTTAATGCCGTTACACCTGAATTTCAGTCTAATCTAATGTCTAATGTCACCACAATACATTAATGACCTGCTGGTGTTTGATCAACCTCCCAGTCCTCTCAGCTCTTCTGGTTCTGGTTCTGCTCTGCGTCCCCAGAACCAGAACCAAACACGGAGAAGCAGCATTTGGCTTCTTTGTACCACAATCCAGGAACAAACTTCCAGAAAACTGCAAAACCTGGAAAACTGGCTTCCTTTAAATCCAGACTAAAAACTCAGCTGTTTAGAGTTGCTTTGGAAACCTCATCATGAAACACTAATCAATAATCCGATGTGCAGAATGCAACGCTGTTGACTTTGTAATGTTGTGTTTTTGTGACGTGAAGCCCTTTTTAAACATTTCTGGTTGCAGGTACATGTTGAGATTGTGGAGCCGTTGCTCTTGCACACGGTGAGAACCCTGTATAATTATTACATACAGTGGCTCACCCTTTGCACTGTTACTAAAGTCCAATAGCCTGTAATGGGACAGGACTTTGTCACACTCCTGTTTAGCAGCGTCCACTGAAACGTGACAGCCTGTTTATCAAGAGCTCCTTCCTATCAGATCCTCAGGAGTTTGTCTGCAAAAAAAAAAAAAAAAAAGAACCCCGAACACGTTGTCCTCAGGAAGTCAGGTTCCTTATTACAGCCAATAAAATAGTGAGCTTTATTGTAGTTTCGAGGCTACACATTAATCCACTTCGTTGAATCCTCCACAGCCCATCATGTGATTACTTTAGTCATTACCAGTAGTGCAGTCATAATTACTCTGTAGTCTGTCAGGGTATGGTGACAGGGGAAAATGTGGCATCATGATTTATGCAAGAGGTCCCAATTCCAGTCTCAACCAGAAAAGGAGGTACAAAAAACTGCCCCCAAAAAAATCACGATCACATGATTTTATATTAAAAAAAGAAACGCTGCACTCGCCTTGTGTCGTGAGCAAGCATGAAAGTGCACACGCGTGAAAGCATGGGATTGCGAATGCATGTCCGAGTTTGCGTGTGTGCGTCTGCGTTGCGTGCATGTGTGTGTTGCGAGCCGCGTCCAAGGAGACGTCTGTGTGCGTGTGTGACGGCTGCATGATTCACAGTGTCACAACTATGAGCAGAAAGGACTGGACATCCTGAGCGGAAACCACAGCCATCGAAGCTGCGTTTCCCTGTGACATCCCAACCTAACACTCTCACAAAGAGTCACTTGACTGGACCCGCATATAGGAAGTGAAAGAGGAAGCCCCACTCGTCCATCCTGTCCTACGTCCCGATCTCTGCTCTGCTGCTTCACGTGAAACGCGCTTGCAGGCCCGCCGCAGAGGGTGTGAGAGTCTTACGGTTGCAAAACAAGAGTGGAAGAACCGGCTGAGGCTGGAAACGACTTGCTGCTGAGGGTCAAATGTCTGGTCAGTTGACTTTTAGCCACACAAAGAGAGAGGCAGAGAGAGTGAGGAGGTCAGTGACTATCATTACTGTGAAAGCAGAATGTGGGGATTTGAATATCAAATGGTAAAGGGTAAATGGACTTATCAAGTCCAGAAGACCACAAAGGCTTCACACTACATTCAGTCATTCACCCATTCACTTGCTGACAGTGGCAACATACCGCCAGACTCTGTGCTCTGACGGAGGCCAGGCTGCTGGTGCCACCGGGCCCTCTGACCATCAACAGCAGGCAAGACGGGTGAAATGCCGAACCCCAAGGACACAACAACAAACCGACTGAGTCGGGCAACCCATCGATTGCTGGACAAACTCCTCCAGCCATCGCCACCATCATCGGTAACGGCTGCTCAGCTCATCACATAACTCTGATTTCTAACAGAGATAAGTTTTGCCCAAGGACACAATGACAGAGGCGGATGTAGTGGCGACTGAACCAGCAACTCACAGATTACGAGACAAATTTCTACCATCTACCATTTTTGATACAGACGGTTGTCAACATCGAAAATGGCCATTTGGTTCATCAAATAACTTGTTTATGTGTGACAGTCGAGTCAAGACCATTGAGCTACATGGGCGGATTGATCCAAAACATTGATATTATATATATTATATCAAAGTCAGTATCAGTATCGGATATTTTGTTTGCATTCCGTCTTGACATTTAATTTTATTTTTGTATTGTAATTTCTGAACTTTAAAAACAGATCTTGCTTTGAATTGTTCTCAAGATTCTTTTCACACTTTAAGAAGCAATACACACGAATCTGTTTTGTTTTTATATTGTTTCTGTTTATCATGTAAAAATATGAACAGTAAACCATTGAAAATCTCTGCCAGATTGATTTTTACAAAAATAATTCCAAGGAAAAAATCCTGCAAAAACACCTCAACGTCAAAAGTTTGATGATATATCAAACATAAATAATAAGTATCGGTATCGGCGATGTTGGTCCTACTTAACTGGTATCGGATCTATACTGAAACACTCCGTATCGCACACTTCGGGTCCAAACCCCCAGTGTTGAGGGGGCTGATAACGCAGCCGGAGGTGGTGAGTGGTGGCTGGCTGTGGGGTCGTTTGGCCCGGCTTTAACCCTGGTGGCTCGTGGCCTCTGGCTGTGTTCATTGGTGTTAGTGTCTGCAGACTGGCAGCCTGCATTCCTCTGCCTCTACCCACACAATGGTGAGTATCTGCAGCATTCCTCTGTCTGTGTCCGCTGTCTGAGACAGGCGGACCGAGTGGCTGGCACCACGCTCTGCTCAAAACTGAACTTTCCGGCCAACACGCAAAAGTCATGTGTGGCTGAAATCTAACACCGAATATCCCCCTAAACACACCGTCCGCAGTAGGAAACATGAGCATGGTGCCATCATGCTGGGAGGATGCTGTTTTTCGTCATGAATATGGAAGCTGGTCAGAGAGTGTTGGAAAATGTATGCAGGTAAATACAGGGCAGATGTGGAAGAAACCCAGTAAGAGCCATGAGTACGATAAATGCATGCCTTAGAACGGCCCAGTCAAAGCCTAGACTTAAACCTGGATGAGATTCCTTGCGAAGACTCGAAGCACCGAAGATACGTCGAAGCAGACCGAACTTGAGCTATTTTGTTTCTGCGGACGTGCAAAGCCGGTGAAGACATACCCCACAAAAACCTGCAGTTGTAATGAAGGGAGCCGATTACAAATGTTTGCCACACTTTTCACATTTTTTAACCACAAAAAGGTTTTTAAAGCCTCCTATAATTTCCTTCCACTTCACGATTATGTTCTACTCTGTCTTGGTCAACTTCAACGGTGAAATCCAGGTAAAATGCATAAAAGTGGAAGGGATTTGAACACTTTTGAGCAAGCCCGTAGTCTCGCCTTGTTTGGGTGCAGTTTTTTCCTCTCCTCTCTTTGTCTCGTTCCTCTCTACAGAAGCATGTTTATCTCCCCTGTTCTCCAGTCGCCTTTCTCTTGTTCTGATGCCACGGCTGTGCAGACACCTATCCCTCCTGCTGACTCAGTAGCCAGCCTCAGGCACTGTGGGCTCAGGGTGTTGGTGGTGGCGAGGCAGGGAGGGAGGGAAGGATGGAGCGAGGTGAGGAAGGGAGGGAGGGGAGAGCGAGGCTCCCACATCAGGTCCCAACAGCCTATCACGTGCGAGAGAAAAGAGCTGGCTAATCGTTTCTACAATGGCAAACTGTCACACAGCGCCACAAAACCGCTCTCCTCGCCAACACTTCTACAGTATTATTCCACTATTCCTTAGAAAGACCCATGTGATGCGTTCAAGTGCGCAAGCACCCGATGGGGAGGGAGCGAGGGGGAAACGGCGCTCAAAAAAACCGCAGAGATACACCAAAATATGTGACTTTGTGCACAGAGGCTTGCAAATCAGCTTTGATTTTTCTCCACATTGCCAATGTGAGATCTGTCACTTTTAGGCACAATTTAGTAGAATTTAAAAGCAATTATGTAATTCACAATCAACTGGAGAAAATTCAGTTCACGGCCTCTCAGCAAACAGCTACCTGAGTGCCTTTACAGGCAATTAGTGAGGTTTAAAAGAGGCAGCGGACATCTATACGCAGGTTTATGAACCTTCCACTGGTCACGTTAAGATAAAGTTTCCTGGTGTTTTTTTTTCCTGCTACGTCACAGTAAGCAGACCTTAGCGGATCAGGCCAGTTTGGGTTTTTTTTCTTCTAGAAAAGTTGCTTTTGCAGAACTGCTTTCCGTTGAACAGAGAAATGAGCAGAGCGCCGTCCATGAGGGTCACGCATGTTCCAGCAAATTCCTGTTAACTGAACCACCTCGCTCCCAGTTGGGCTCTCGCTGACAGGAGAGGAGTTACAAAGTGTCCTGTGACAGCAAAAAAAAAAAAAAAAAAGAAAGAAAGAAAGAAAGAAAGGGGGGGTAAAAAACACTCTAAGATTCTCATAGAGGAGGTTATAAACTCCCTTTTACAATGTGACAACTTATCAACCATTATCACTCTGGCCTTGGGACTATTACGGTCATCCAAATATTGTTGTAATGTTGAACTGGGAATGATCTTCAGTCCGGAACTTTGCTGTCAAGTTTTCACACGCACACACACACGTTAAAAAAAAGAGAGAGAAAAACAACAAAACGACGTATGGAGTGAGAAAATTCCTCCAGAGCAGGGCCAGCTGCGCCGTGTGCTGCTTGTTTCTCTCTTCCTCTGGTGATGAATGCAGAGGTGATGTGTTTGTCTGAGGAAGAGAGTCGAGGGGAAGCCTGATTTCCACTTTGTGTTTTATCTGTGCCCCGCAGCCCCCCTCTGCCCGATACCTTTCACAGGCCCCGGGGTCCCACAGGAAGCAGCACTCCGCAGAGGGCAAAGGTCAGGGAATGACCATTTACCGATGCACAGCGCCAAGCGGGTCCGCCGAACCGCTTTGGCTCAAAAAATAAAACTAAGAAGTGAGTTTCGGTGCAGGGGATTATTTTAAAGCGGCAGAATATTGAGGAAGCGACGTCTGCGCCGGCACACATCTGTTTCCTTTTCGTGTTTACGTGCGTCGTGCTGCTGCAAGCTCATTTATGCAGTACGGCTGTAACTTTCTTTTTTTCTTCTTCTTTGCTCTGGTCCAATTTGACATGATAAATATCGCTAAGACAAAAGTGCTTGACAAGGTTCCTGTGAATGTTAAGCGTTATCTGGAGACGCAATCGGCCAGAGCTTGAAAAGAACCGATCAGCCTCCCTGTTCGCCCAACGGCAGATGAAAACACTGGAGAATCAGATTTTCAGCCATGTTTGCTGAAGGCATCGGCGTTCAAACCTACTTCCAGTCCATAAACGCTATCGACTTTAATTGAACCTTTAATAAAAAGATTAGAGGTGGAAAGATTTGATGCATGAATGGAGATAATCTTCTGACAAAAAAAAAAGAAAAAAAAAAAAGAAATGTAACTGGCAGCTTTATTGCACCAAAACTAGAAACTCCCACCAGTTTTGGTTCATCAACGCATCAATTATAAACGAACTGTACTGGGGTTTATTAAAATCAGCATAAATATGAGCTAATCTCGCAACTAGTTAGTCTTTTCATGCTATCAAAAATGACTCCAATACATTTTTCTTTATGAATATTCGTCGTGGAAAATAATCAACAACCAACAGCTGACAACACTAAAAATAAACTACATCCTGCATTATATCTGCTCCATTCTGCTGCATCGACCAGCAGCTTCTCTTTTCTTTCATGCACTTTTTGAGTGGAATAAAACTTGCTCAGTCGTGTTGTAGCTGCAATATCAGCAGATCAGACCTCGAAGGAAAACTGGAAGTTGGTATCGGCAAAAAAAACAAACAAAAACCAAACAGTCGGTGCATCTCTGTGACAAACTAATCTGACAAGATGACAAAGACGAGGAAGAGTGTGAGGTGGTATTGCACGGTAGCGATGGTTCATAGCAGGAAAATGATTTGTCTGCAGATAAGACTCAAAGTTAAACTGTCAGATTAGGTTTATTGATCCAAATAAATGAAAAAGAAAATGACAAAAAACAAACAAAAAAAACAAAAAACAAATATTAGATGGGGAAAAAAACGACATATATATTTTGTATTATTAGATATTTTTTGGAAGAAAGCCTGATACTGTCCAGCAGAATCCAATTCACAGAGTATGACTTGTTTAAGTAATTCATTCTCTCCCACCCAAACCCCCAAACCCCCAAATAAAACAAGCATAAACACAAACCATGATTTGAGCAATAAAAAGAAAAGCAGAGAGACAGAGAGAGAAAAAAATCACCTCATAAAAAATGAACCATTAACTAAATGATTACATGGATGCTAATAAAAGCGAATCTGATTTCAAGTATTTCCTTTCAGACAAAATACAGATAAGCTATGGCAGTATAAAATAAAAACATCTCATACATGACCAGCATGCATGCATCACTGCACCCCCCTCCTCACTCATTCTCATTAGGCTTTTTTTGTTGTTGTTTTGTTGTTGTTTGTTTTTTTAAACTATTATTTCAGTCATTGCGTCTCAATGATGAGGATGAATTCTGCTGTTGTTATTTTTTAAATGACTAACTCACATTAAATACTCTGGTGAGGAAGGGTTGTCGCTGGTGGAGCCGGTTTCGTGGTAGCAGTTCGCACCGGACAGCTTCTCGCATTTGAGTTTGTACGCGTCCCTCTCCCGGACCAGCCTGCTCAGTTCGTGCTTCAGCTGCTCCACCTGCGTCACCAGGCTCGTCTTCTCGTGCTCCAGGATGTGCTTCTGCTGCACGCGCTTGAAGCGGCACGACTGCGCGTAGCCCCGGTTCTTCAGGGTCCGGCGCTTCTGCTTCAGCCGCATCACCTCCTCCTTGCTCAGGCCCCGCAGCAGCCGGTTGAGCTCCCTGACGGACATGGAGACCAGCTGCTCGTCCGAGAAGTGCATCTCCGCGTTGGACCGCCGGTCGTGGCGGCCGTGCGGCGGCTGCTGGAGCTGGTGGTGGGCCCCGAGGACCTGCTGGGCCTCCGGCGACTCCGGGGACTCGCTGCCCATTTCGTCTTTCAGATAGGGGTCTGGGCAGTGGCCGCCCGGGATGCCCTGCAGGTCGGGGTGACCCGGGAGGCCCGCGTAGTGCTGGACGGGGTCGCTCAGGTGGCCGTAGCCGTCGTAGTCCGGCTGGTAGGACTGCGGGTGGTGGCCGTGGGGCGCAGACGGGTGTCCCTGCTGCGTTGTGGCCCCTATTAGGGCCTCCATCGCGTCCTCGGGCGTCAGGCCGAAGGCTTGGGGGTACATCTGGTGAGGGTACCCGCCGTTGTTGTTGGGTATCCAGAACTGGTCGCTCCCGGGGTTGGTTCTCTGCTCGTTCGGGTTGACGTTTGGCGACGAGGGCACCGAGTTGCAGGGCGTGCTGCCCGGGGTGGAGGAAACGGAGTCCGGTCTCTGCAGCTGGCCGCACGGCCCGATGAAGGAGCGGTCAAGGCTCTGCATGGTCTCCTTCTTGACGCCGAACTTCATGAAGTCAAAGTCGTTGGCGAAATCCATGGGGAGTATTCTGCAGACCCCCCACCCTCACCACCACGGCCACCACTCCAAGTTAGGATGTGATATAGAACAAGGGGGCCTCGTCACGCAGCTCCAAGCGGCCAAATGTATTTCATGCAGTGATAGGAGGGGAAAAAAAGGGCCCTCGCTTGCAAAAAGAAAAAGGGAAAGTACCTCCAAACTTTAAAATCAAGTTTGTTTATTTATTTATTTTTTTTTTTTTTTGAAGAAAAAAAAAAAGTTAAAAAAAAAAATAAAAAAAAAGTATCTCCCACACCTAATGAGCGCTGCCTGCCCGGGTGGAGGAACCCCCGATCTGAGAGTTGTGAGGACTCCTGGACGCTGGACGCACCTCTGTGAGCTCAGGAGAAGCGCACTTTCTTCATAAAGCTGAACTGACGCGAAGTCACGCCTTCTAGACTACACCTCCATGCTGCTCTCCAATGGAAACATGCTGAACAGGCTGATTTGCATAAAAGCTGTTCCGTGTCTCCCCCTCCTGCAGTCCACTGGAGAGAAAAAAAACACACCAATATGTAAAGATTATTATTCTACCTATTTTAATTGAGATTTGCTCCTGACTCATAATGGTGTGTGCTGTCAAACTGAATTTTTAGAGAGCAGGGGGGCATTTATTAATCCCTCACCACTGAATAAATCTAATCTAAATTGGGTCTGAAATACCCTATTTTTTCCACAGTACTTATTTATCTGGTTATTTATTTATCATAAAATAAATAAATAAATATATAAAAATAGACAAAAAGAGGGCAGGGAGTCAGGTCCTTTAAAACAACACTGGTTCATGTTGCCTTCCGAGTTGTACTTTTGTGAATACTGACATCTTGTGGACAAACGTTGACACTGCAGGCGCAAGATAAGGGATTTCCCAAACTCAGAACTGTGACGTGACAAGACCACGTTCAGTGCAGCCTATCTGCTTTTTTTTAAATCAACAATAAAACAATGCTGTTTGCAGATCAAGTAAAAAAAAAAATAAAATAAAAAAAATACACTATGGCAAACATAATACTGACAAAATAAATGCTGGCAATATTTTGCATGTGCCTTCTTAGAAACTTTATTAGCTGTTTCTACTAAAGTTGCTGATTTTATTAAAAAAAATGTTGAGACACATTCATGAAGTGGACGAAAAAGGACATGGTTACAAAATTTTTCGGCTTTGTGCGTTTGTTGTTTTCCAAGCCGTTTTCCTGTCTGCAAGACAACATGCTCAGCCAGGTTGTATAGATAAAGTTCATGACCATCAGTTTTCAGGTTTTACCACTAATTCTAAATGTATTTTTGGTTTGGACTTTGACTGGGACACTTAATCACTTACACATGCATTGTTTTAAACCGTTCCACTATAGTTCTTGCTGTACATTTGGACTGATTCTCCTGTGACCACTACCATGTTCCACAGTGGCAGGGTAGTAAAGTGAAGAGTGGTGGTCTGCCAGCATCATAACACACTGGGTGAAACCCTGATGTCGAAAACAAAACAGGCATTGTTTTGTATGCAAGTTTTCTAGCCACAAGCTAATTTGCAAACTCAGTCCCTGGTTGGAACTTTTGGTTTTAAAAGACTTTTAATTCATATATTCCCCTCACACACACATACATTGAATTACTGTGACTATTAAGAGGAAAAACACAAAAATGCATATTCGTGAATACTAATTCTCCTCAACAAAGTAAGAGAGACTTCTAACAATTTGGTTCATGCCAAGTTTTCTGTGTTCTTGACTATTCGGCGTCTTGACGTCAAATTAAGCAGTGGATCTTCTTCCCGTGCTCCAGAGTTACCATGGAGATTTTAGCTGCTTCTCTTATTTGATGTCACCTTGTTCAGTCAGTTTAGGTGGAAGGTCGTGTCTAAGTTGCTTGTGGTGGAGCCGTACTCCCTCCATTGTCAGATGATGGGGATAGTGTTTTCCTTTACACTATCACAGCTTTAAACTTCTCCACTATGTCCGCCCTGGCCTGCCAGCAATGTTCCTTGGCATTCATGTTGCTGTTTATTCACTAATGTCCTCTAGCTGGCCTTCACAGAAAGCCCCAAAACAGACTAAAACCTGCGTGATTACACACAAGTGTCAACATGTATTCCTATTGCAAAGGATCTCAAAGGGTTACGGAGCGCGCCCTGAGGTGACCCTCTGTCAGCGCTCACTACCAGTGAAAATCTCACTGACAAAACCTAAAGGACTCAAGCCAAAACCAATAGAAATTACTGTAAAAGAATGGCCTGGCATTGTTTTAGCTAGTTTGATTTTCTGGGAATTGAGGAAAAAGAGGAGACAGTGTGACTGAGCAAGGATTTCTCAGGGACACATACCAGGACACGTGCCAAGAGACCAGAGTGATCGTATAAGTTATGGGAAACATAGGACTATAAAAGCCAAACAGTGTATATAGTAATTACTGTGCGTGAAAACATGAAGCCCTCTGAAAATGTATTCCGAGCACCAGAGCAAACCACAAATTCCTAATATGTCCATCCCCCTTTTGCACATTTTGTCACATTACAACCACAAAACTTAGTGGAATTTATTGGGATTTTATACAAAAGAGCGACACAAAGTGGCACAAAATTGTGAAGGAAAATGATACATGGTTCCTATTTCTTTTCCCAAAAAGAATGTGGGAGGCATTTATGTTCACGCCTCTGTACTACAATACCACCAAATCAAATCTAGTATACTCACCTGCCTTCAAAATCGGTAAATAAAATCACTTTTGGTGAAATGACTTCTCAGTATTAATGAGGCTTTTCTGAGAAGAAAAGCCTCATTCTAAATGAGCAAGACTTTGGCCTAAACTAAACAGAAGCAACCAAGAGACCCACAAGACACTTTTGAGTCTTGCTCTCCACAAATCTGTTCTTTAAAAGAAGTCACATTCATAAGAAAGCCATATAAAGTCATGTTTGCCACAAGAGAGGCAAGGGTCACAGCGAACACGTGGAAGAAGGCGCTCTGTCAGATAACACCGAAATGTATCATGTTGGCCTACATGCAAAACACCACATGTAGCCGGAAACTATCAGTTCACATCACCCTGAATGACAGAGGCACTTAAAACATCATGGAGTGGAGCTGTCCCAGTTTCCAGCAGGGACAGAGAAGCCGATCTGAGTTGATGAGAAAGAGAAGATGAGGTTTTCTTTTTACAGGAAGAAAACCTGTAAAAAGCTGCATTTGAAATCCAGAGACCTAATCTCTATGCAGATGCACTAATGCTCACATACTCATGACATACTTTGATTAAACTAATTAATCTTCGGTGTAATTCCAGTACTGAAAAATTAACTTTATACCAGGTGAG